>JAVJIF010013770.1:0-67500 GCA_038442645.1 Agave tequilana
AAAAGAGAACTAAAGAAAATCCTAAGCTATGATATAAAAAATAGATCTGAGATACCTTCTATTGCTACCTCTGGTATATGCTATTTATAGGGGAAATGAAGTAGAGTCCAATCGAACATATACCCCCAACCGCTAACCGAGACGTCACCAGAAAGCTACAAAAACGTGGCTTTTGTCGCATTTTCCGCGAAAAAGCGGAGAGTCTAGGTACACGCTTTTGTACATGATTCATCTCGTTCGTCCATCTGTAATTTATCCTCAGAGTCTTCATTTAATTTGGGATTTTAAAATATCATCCTTTCTAGATAACTTGGGAAGCAAATTATCCCCTAATCTGAATTTAATTTTAAATTCTGCTCCTTTTCTCCAATTAGATAGCTTTATCCCATCCATCTTTTAGAAATATATCTTATGATTTTGAATTTGAATTGTGAAGATGATGATATGTCCTTTTCTCCTCTTGATTTCAAATTGATTTAAATTGAAATCCAAATTTAAATAGGATTAGGGATAAAATGAAGTTTCATTTGTCTTTATCTTCCCATTTAGGTAATTACACACTATAATCAAAAAGAGAGTTAAATAGTAAAGTTTAATAGAGAATAATCAAGGATAAAATGTGCAAATATGACAATAATAATGCAAAATTGAGATGCAATCAAATATTCAATTTTAGATTGTGATGTGTGGATAAAGCATTGTTGGCCCAGAGGCCCTTCACTCTAGTTTTGATGATGTTACTCATGTAGTTATAGTTTACTAATAATCTTGTGATATTTAGTTTCATATATTTGATCAAGATATTAGTAGGTGATTAGCTTCAACAAAAGGTGTTTTGGAGCTTTCACATGGTAATTCAAGAGCTCGAGTGTCATGTTCACATCTAACACTTAGAGTCAAGCTCGGTGGATCACGTTTGGATCGAGTCGACTTGGAGACGACGTTCTACAAGAAGATATCGGTTTGTTTAGTTTAAAATTGTATTTAGATCATTGTAAAGATTAGATAGTATTGATATGCTCAAGTTCACAATACACACACACTTGTTTTAAATTTATTGGTTTTTGGTTTTCGGTTTAACCAATATTGAATTTCATGTCAAAAATATAGATATAATATCTTTCATGTATATTAGATTCTATCCATATACAATAAGCTTAAAAGTTGTTTCAATATCATATTTTTGTATTTCATGAGTTTTGGAGAAAACGATTTTCCATTTCAAAAATCCAAGTTTCGGAAAATACGGATTTTGGTTTAAGGCAAATTTTCTATCTCACAAAAATGGTTCAAATTGTTAAATATGTGTTGAATTTTTATCACACATATTAGCATTTCAAGATATAATAGAACTGATTTTGTGAAATTTATGTGATTTTATGAGATTTATTTGATAATAAAAGCCAAGTTTTTAAGTCCTATAAAGTCTGTACTGGCTGTCTGCCGGTCGACCGGTGCGGTCGACCAACGTGCACAAGCGTGCACGCCAGCTTGAGCTGGTGGGCCGGTCGACCGGGTCAGTCGACCGTCCAGAGAGTTCTGCTATCTGGAAATGGCCCCGGTCAACCGGCAGAGAGCTCTGCTCTCTGTATCCAGTCTCGGTCGACCGGGCCGCTAGACCGGAGGCACAACGATCAGAAATATGACCGTTGGGCCAGTCGACCGAGCGGTCGACCGGAAGGGCAAATCTGCCCTTTCCAGCTGTCAACAGGCAGATTTCCAATGGGGCTATAAATACCCCCCATTTGAGTTTGTTTTCAATAAGTTTTTCAAGAGCAAAAATTCTCATTCTTTCTAGTGTTTATATACAAGTTTCAAAGAGTTTTTAAGCCAAAAGATTTCATCTTTATTTGTTTAAAGGGTTGGAAAATCAAGAAAAGGAGAAGTCTTTGGGATTGTTTTTTATCTTCATTTTTATATCTATTCTAGAAGTTTTTCCGAAGAGTTTTTCTATGTGATTTTGATTTTCAAACTCTTGTTTCTCACACTTGAGCTTATCCATCTGTCCTATCTATTAGGATCTAGTTTTGTGAGAAAGATTTGGTTTGTGGTTGCGGAAACCACCAAGTTATAAACCTTCCATTTATTGTGATTCCCTCTAGTGAGAGGTGATAGTATTGGTATCCCTCTTGTGTAGAGGTGATCGTGGAGGTTGTGTTGGAATCCCTCAAGTGTGAGGTGATATTTGTTTGGCTAAGTGTCATCCCTCTAAGTGTAGAGGTGATTGAGTTTGTTGGTAACCCCTCTAGTGAGAGGTGGATATTGTGTTGGTTTGTGCCTTGCCTCTAGTGAGAGGTTGTATTGATTAAGAAAAGAGTTGTGTACTCCCAATTGTATTTGCCCAAATCCTCAGTGGAGGTTCCCTGTGTGGGAAGTCCTGTGTGGACGAGTTAGTGAAAATCCTTCTGTGTGAAGGCGGGGGACTAGAGCTAGGTGCTCGAACCTTGAAACATATCCTTGTGTTTGCGTTTGATCCACTTTCTCTAACTCTCTCTCTCTTACATTGTGCATTGCATCTTATTGTCATATCATATATACATGCTTGGTTTGATTATGTGCCTATACTTGTGTTTAACCAAGAGAGCTTCATATAGCACCTCAACTCTTATTTAGAGGAATTTAGAGGAGATAGTCCAGAGCCCTTCACCGGAAATTCGGCTACACTCTTTGGTTACACTAAGTGTGTTGCATTTAGTTTTTAATTCCACATTATTTGTCATTAGATTTGCCTTACACCTATTCACCCCCCTCTAGACTTTTAATTAGTATAAGTGCCTCGCTCCTGATATTAGGTTTAACCACCTAGGAGTGTGATCTTGATTGCTAATCTAGATTTGCATTTGCACATATTATTGTTTACACACACTCATGGACTTCATGACCCCACCTATGTTTGATACTTCCAACATTGTTGTTTGGAAGGCTAGGATGTCCATGTACCTAAAAACCCTAGGCTTGCATGTTTTCCTTACCGCTACCAAGAAATCCTATCTTGGTAATAGCAAGCATATAGAGGCCAATGCACAAGCCCTAACGGCACTTAGAAGCACGCTTAACAAAGAACATTTATGTTTAGTTTCTCATTGTGATTCCACCTTGCAGTGTGGAAACACGTGACTTCTCTCGCGCTCCAAAAGACAAATCATGTGGAGATGGAATCTAGTGGAGGAGAATCTGAACATCATTGCTACATGGTTCAAGGGAATGACTCTCTTGAGGTACATTCGGATACTCAACTAGATAGTGCTAGCTCTTCTTTTGATGATCTTGATAGTATGGATGCCGATGGATTAAATGAAGAAACTATCTATTGTTTGTGAAAAATTGTTAGAAAAATATAATCTTTTGAAAAGAAAAGTTTTGGACTTAACAAAGAAAATAAGGATTTGTGTTCAAACTTGATTTGACTTTGCAAGAGAAGTTGAGATTTCAAATGAATGTAACTCCTTAAAATCCCAACTTGAACTTGCTTTAATGAAAACAAGATTTTGAAAAATAAAAATGATTGTAATGAAGTTTTGAAGAAAAATAAGTTCTATCTTCAAAACTTGATTTTGTTGTAAAGAAAATGATTCTTTGAAAAATAAAATTTTTCTATTTCAAAAGAGCTAGATTTGTTTTCTAAGAAAAACATTTCTTTGAAAAATGATATAGATTCACATGTTTGTCATGCTAGTGTAGCTTCATCATCTAGCATGCCTATTGCATGCCCACCTCCTTCTATAATTGAAATGATATTTGTATGCTTAAGAAGAGTGTTGATTGTTTGGGCTCCACTTTGAGCCAATGTGCCCATGAACCACACACGTTTGGAATACATGTTTCAAAAGAAACATGTTCCTCCTATGCATGCACACAAACCACGGCATACACATGCTCCTCACGTTTCATACACACAACACTATGTATGCTCATGTGTACACTTGTACACATTGTGGACGTAAGGGCCACCTTGCTAAGTTTTGTTATGATAAAGTACATAATGTAAATTTAGCAAATAAATTTATTTGGGTTAGGAAAGGAGCTAACCCCCATGGACCCAAAAGAGTATGGGTACCAAAATTCACCCCTATTTTATTTGATGTAGGTGTGGGCTCTCACTTGACGTGAGAGTGATGATGCCTTGAGATGGATGCGTTCCGAGCTTAATGGTGACTATTTTGATGCATCACTTCAAGGGAAGTTTTGGTGGGAGGACCACCATGGTTTGGAGGACATAGAGATGTGCCCTCTTGGTTTGGTAACGATCTCTAACTCCCACTTTAGTTTACATGCTTTTCATGTCATTGATTTTTTAGCATGTTTTGATATTTCATGATTATTATGATAAATGCCATGATAATTAGATTTGTGACATACATGTATAGTATTTGAGTTACACCCATGTTCATATAAATTATTACTTTTGTGTTCTCACTTTAGTTTAACTATCATGTATATCATAACTCTAAACATGTGCATTCATATAATGATCATATTTATGTTTTGTTTCTATGCTTCATGATTTGATTACATGTTTAGATGTTAGTTTTCATTAAAACTTGAGAATATACTTGTACAACTAGTGAGCCACAAATAGATTATTAAATGTTTGTGCTCGATTGCTTATTTGCACTCATTAGATGTACTAGTATAACCTAGTTTTGATGATTCATGCATTTAACTTGTATTCCCTATTTTTGTGCATATTTTTCATGTTTGTGATTAGCTTCATGTATATGTTTATTTTGTCTAAACTAATAGTTATACATATACATCCTTGAGCCACTTGCCTTCATGCATATATTTTGTGGACTCGTTCATGTTTGGATATATATGTATACTCTAGTTTGTACAAAATATACATTGCCTTGAAGTTGTATTATTGAAAATTAAATTTTAATATTTTTCGTGTTTTTGTTTTAAAGGAATTTCACATTGAGCTTATTGTCTATTTTCATGATTATGTTTTTCACATAACACTTATACACTCACATTATTTGATGTTTTTTCATGATTTTATTTTCATGAGTATTATATGTGCTATATAGACTTTGAGTGTCATTGTTGAGTGATTTTCATGTTTCATGGAATATATTCTTGTTTTATTCCTTACTTGAAGGATTTCGTGCTAGTTTACAAGTTTTTCATATAACTAGTTGCGCATTCTTCATTTTGGTAGAGTTTTCAATTGTGCTAAAACTATTTCAAACTTATTTTTGAAAACCCCTACCCTTCTAAGGGCGGTTGGTTGGCGACCATGCCTTGTATGCATTATTGAAAATCCATTTAAATATGTGCATGAAATGCGTGGTAGGGAGTATGAGTTATACACTTGATTCTCATTGTGTTTTCAATTGGTATCACAATTGATATTTATTTTGTATACTTATATTTGTTTCTATATATGTATGTTTTAACTTCAAACGATATCAACTTAGATTGGTATTTACATTTTCATACATATATATGTGTTTTGATTGTGCTTACTATATCTCTCTATATTTTTAAGCACAAATTTTGGTTATGCTAAGCTTGATTTAGTCTTAATGACAATTATGTTTAAATTGGTATCTTATACAAGCTTATGCATCGTTTTTGTTAGTATTTCAAAGGGGGAGAAAATTCATGTTTTTACCTTTCAATCAGTTTTTTCCTTTGGTATCTTACTCCCACTCTTTATGTTGAAAAATAATATCTTAGTTTTCATTTGGTTTCCTATGCTCCTAATGAAAATTATTTTCGATTGGTATATGTTTCATTTTTCAATATTGATATCAAGAATCTTAAATTGATATTATTCTCTATTTGGTATCTCTACTGCAAAATATTTTTAGTGTTTAACCAAAAAGATTGGTTTATGTTTTTCAATTGGTATCAAAAGTGTAAATATTTTCAATTGGTACTAATTTTTTTTACAATTGGTATCAAAATTACCTATATGTTTATATCTTTCAATTGATATCAAAATTTTTGTTGTTTTGTTTATTTTCAATTGTATCATAAATTGGTATCATGATGTTTTCGATGTATTCCTTCATACTAAATTGATATCTTTCAATTGGTATCATTTTGATTTGTATTGCTTTATGCAAGGGAGGCTTAACATCTTTTCTATATATTGATTCATGTTGAGTGTATGTCATATTGAAGTGATTGACCTTTCTTTGGTATGTAGTACACGTGTGTAGAGGGAGCTTCACATTTCTTTTTATACATTGAATATTATTGTAACGCCCCGATCCTAAAGATACGGAGACGTTATGGCGACGCATATACGCGAGCAAAAATACCCCTCGTATACGCGCTAAGCCTAAATTGTAACCTGAACAAGTTATAAATCGGAAGCATAATGATCAATGAACACTGCAATAATACATATAATGACAATTCTAAGGATAGCAGATAAATGATGGCAAGAACATGGCAACTGAAAGCAATAAATGCAGAATCAGGAAATGACAGAGTATAAAGAGGTGAAATACCAGAAACAAAAGAAAGAGCGTTCCAGTCCCTCGCAAGACGAACAGTCTCGTCGAACCCTGCACATTAGAACAACCGTCCAATAGCTGGACGTGCAAACCCAGGGTCGTCAGAACGCGACCATAATGAGTGTGTGTGTAAAGGGGAAACAGCTCGTGCAGAAGACACCATGTGCATATGTAATAGTAAGAACAACTGCAGATAGAAAGACTAAATAACACAATAAATAACTGAACAGTAACACATATGATGAAAACATGAATACAGGTAGCAGACAATTGGCACAACTGTAAATATGCAATCAATGTCAAGGCGTGTAATCTATCACATGTCACTAGGTTGGCATCCAACTCTGGTCATAAGTCTGGTCATGGTCATGATATCTGGTCATGGTTATAAACATGAGTCTACATAGTGATATACAATCAGGTGATTACAGTCAGTCACAAAGCATCAACAGTTTATTATTAATTATGTCAGCGAACACCAATTGTCACATATAATAGACGCATCCCATACTACGCCTACCACACATGCCAATCGATGCCCTTAAGTTATTGAAACTGATCGGTTGGAGACATTGTCCATGCTTTAGGTGGGTCCCGTACATACCCGGGACCACGGCCTCAGTTTCCTGGCGCTGAACCAGGCCATACCGCTAGGTACTCAGTAACAGTAACAATAATCTCACTGTGAAAACAGTGGAACAGTAACAGTACAGATGGGATGTCAGTCATCCCCCAGGAACCCTGCAGTGGAACCCTCAGTCGGCTGCGCAACCTGTATCCTAGGTCCACCCAAAATACAGACGCTGTCTCCTCCATCAATTTCCCCAATCCCGGTGTAAGTTGTTCAATTACTTTATTATTCATTCAATTCAGTTAAATCAGTCAATGTCCATGTTCTCTAGAATACTGGGACGATACGGTGACAGTAACAATAACAGTACAGTAACAGTCAATCAGTAATCGTATACACGGTGAACAGTATCAGTAACAGTAACCGTGTATACGATGAACAATAGGACTATACCGTGGTTACGGTCAAATAATCATTTCCCAGTAACATGAATAATAAGTTATCAGTTAGGTATCATGCATGACCAGTCAAGTTCAGCTCACAAGTATCCAACTAATTCTCACCTGTTTTATCATCATCAAGATAATCAAATCTATTAATGAACTGATAACAGCTATCTGGTAACCCTGAGTACAAGATCACTGACATCAACTAGGTCACTATCACAATAACTTCCTCTCTATTAACTGAAGTAATCCAGTCTCTAACATCATAACAAGTCCACATCCATATCTGAATGAATCATCACTTAAATCATCACCAATAATGAATAACAAGTCAACACATATGAATCATATTAAAGTAAGGGAATCATCCTCCAATAGCTTATGGTCTAGACTATCTACTCTTGGTACTCAACATCATCAATATATCATCTAAACAAATCCCAAATGCCAACGATGTCAATCTCATCTCAATACAAGGCAGGTTCCAATGTAAGGAAAATAGATTCTGGGTAACCTCCAACTCAAGATCAATCTAAGTCACAACTCAACTAATAGGGCCATGTCTGATATGTCCTCAATACTCACTAATAAAGTCACGTCCAACTACTGATCATCATTCAATGTAAATAACATAAGTCCCAGGTCAATCCAAAGTCAGCACAACCAACTCATGATTTCCAACAGTCATATGATCATCAATTACCACTATACATCGAGCAATCTGATACAATAATTATAGTCTAGTCCTCACCCCCTACTATTCTACTCAGAACCATAAGTCTTCACAATCACCACTCTTATTAAGACCAAATCATTATATCCCTACGCTCGGCAACATAACATACATCTAAGTTCTACTAGATCAAGTCATTACTACCAATGTTCATCTCTAGAAGTCACATTCATCCATCAATAATTAATACCTAGTCCAAGGGTGAAGTCTACAATCCATCAGATGTCTAGACAGACATTAGTCGACTAGGGGCAAGAAGCTAGTCGACTGGAGGAATAGTTAGTCGACTATAAAGTGGTCCAAGTCGACTAATCAAGGGCCAAGTCGACTACACAAGTAAGCCAAGTCGACTGACAGAGAAACAGTAAGTTACACAGCTCCAGGTCACAATATTAGTCGACTATAGCAAAGTATAAGTCGACTACTAGAACTATCAGTCGACTATAGAAGAGGTCAAGTCGACCAGCAGGGAACATACAGAAAGTCCAATATCTCCCAGAAGCTACACTAGTCGACTAGGGGTCTGGTATTAGTCGACTAACAGAGGTGTTAGTCGACTAATAACAGGTATTAGTCGACTAATACCTCTGCCAGGGTAGCAAACAGAGGCTCACTAACATCTGATCTCTCATGCTATAATATGGATCCAAGCCCCTCTCTCACACATCAAGATATACAAGTTCCACTCTACTCTACATACACATAGAATCATAATTAAGTCAAATGCACATAAATGAGAGGAATCAAAAGGGGAAGGATAGTACACTCACCCAAATATATATGTTCTACCTTATATCTATACACACATTAAATGCTTCTTAATCAAATGTATGTTATAACGAAAGAAATAGAAAGAGGGAGGGGAAATACACTCACATTGGGGAATCGCTCGCTGCTGAGCGCGCCAAGGGCCCGTCGAAGGCCGGCTGGACTGTTGCTACCTGCTGTCGTCCGCTGCTGCTGTTGTAGAGGGTTGTGATACCATGCTGCCGCTGCCGTTGCTGCTGTTGCGGCAAGGAGGAGGAACTCCGGGCTGCTCGCTGCTGGACCGCGCACCGGAGGAAGTCGCCGTGTGCGCGCTGGTCCGCTGGTGCTGCAGGCTGTCGATGTTGCCGTGTCGTCGCGGAGGGGATCCTGGGCTGGATCTGTATGAGAGGAGAAGAGGTGGGTTGCTGGATCCGGCCTGGGGGAACTCGGCCACGGCTGCTCGCCTGGAGAAGATCCGGCCTGGCTGGATGAAGACCGGCCTGAGCTGCTGCTCTTCGCTTGCTGTAAGTTGACCTGGAGATGCTCGGCTGCAAGGGGGCCCTGGTTGCTACCTCGGCCTGGGCTTGATTGCTAGATGGGTGCTGGAGGCAGGTGCACGGGGGAGGCGGCAACAATCAAAGAGTATGGGGAGGAAGATGGGGGGCTCTGGTTGCTGGTCCTAGGAGGGCTCGGCCATGGAGAGAGAGAAGAGAGGGTGTGCGGCTGTGGCATGGGAGGAGAGATTAGTTAGGATTAGGATTTGGTGGAGATTAGGGGGGTAGTTAGGATTTGTTGGGATTTAGATTTGGATAATGGTTTCGGGTTATCAGGTAGCGGGTTGGATCCAATGGGTTGGGTATAATCTAATGGGTTGGGTTTTGAGGGTAATAGGCATAGTCAAGGTAATGGGTAAAAGAACAAGGGGCTAATGAAAGAAAACACAACATCAACAATAATTAGTATTAGTATTAATACAAATATTAAAATAATAATAATAATACTGATACCAATATCAATTAGCAATACTTAATTACAAATAATAGAAACACTAATCAATATTAATAACTACTACTAAAATATGTAGTGACAATAATAATAAATCACCAATAAAATAATTACTTTGAAAGATAGAATACAGTAGTTTTAGATTAGGGATATTACATTCTACCCACCTTAATAAAAATTTTCGTCCTCGAAATTCAATAAGGTAGGGAATGATAAAAATCAAGTTAGGAAGAAGACGAAGCTTCCATACCACTTCTCACTGCATCAAGACTTCGCCACGCTTCCGCTGCGCGCTCTGATTTCTGGTACCTACCGCTCTTCAACAAGAGTAACCAATCTCAAGAGGTAGAATCAGGAGGAATGAATAGGAAAGAAGGATGAAATCAAGATTGACATCCAAATCACTCTAATTGAAGTGTTGAAATCATGAATATCAACAGATCAAGAACGGAATTCCAAAGAGAGGACGGCCACTTCCAAATGGACTGAATATCATGATGGATAGTATATGTATATTGCAGTATAACTCTAACTTGTTTCAAGTTATCGGTAAGAACCAGGCCTCTCTTGTGAAACAAAAGTCAAACTTCAACATCGCAAGTCGAAAACCTGGCTCTGATACACTCTGTAACGCCCCGATCCTAAAGATACGGAGACGTTATGGCGACGCATATACGCGAGAAAAATACCCCTCGTATACGCGCTAAGCCTAAATTGTAACCTGAACAAGTTATAAATCGGAAGCATAATGATCAATGAACACTGCAATAATACATATAATGACAATTCTAAGGATAGCAAATAAATGATGGCAAGAACATGGTAGCTGAAAGCAATAAATGCAGAATCAGGAAATGACAGAGTATAAAGAGGTGAAATACAAGAAACAGAAGAAAGAGCGTTTCAGTCCCTCGCAAGATGAATAGTCTCGTCGAACCCTGCACATTAGAACAACCGTCCAATAGCTGGACGTGCAAACCCAGGGTCGTCAGAACGCGACCATAATGAGTGTGTGTGTAAAGGGGAAACAGCTCGTGCAGAAGAAACCATGTGCATATGTAATAGTAAGAACAACTGCAGATAGAAAGACTAAATAACACAATAATTAACTGAATAGTAACACATATGATGAAAACATGAATACAGGTAGCAGACAATTGGCACAACTGTAAATATGCAATCAATGTCAAGGCGTGTAATCTATCACATGTCACTAGGTTGGCATCCAACTCTGGTCATAAGTCTGGTCCTGGTCATGATAATCTGGTCATGGTTATAAACATGAGTCTAACATAGTGATATACAATCAGGTGATTACAGTCAGTCACAAAGCATCAACAGTTTATTATTAATTATGTCAGCGAACACCAATTGTCACATATAATAGACGCATCCCATACTACGCCTACCACACATGCCAATCGATGCCCTTAAGTTATTGAAACTGATCGGTTGGAGACATTGTCCATGCTTTAGGTGGGTCCCGTACATACCCGGGACCACGGCCTCAGTTTCCTGGCGCTGAACCAGGCCGTACCGCTAGGTACTCAGTAACAGTAACAGTAATCTCACTGTAAAAACAGTGGAACAGTAACAGTACAGATGGGATGTCAGTCATCCCCCAGGAACCCTGCAGTGGAACCCTCAGTCGGCTGCGCAACCTGTATCCTAGGTCCACCCAAAATACAGACGCTGTCTCCTCCATCAATTTCTCCAATCCCGGTGTAAGTTGTTCAATTACTTTATTATTCATTCAATTCAGTTAAATCAGTCAATGTCCATGTTCTCTAGAATACTGGGACGATACGGTGACAGTAACAATAACAGTACAGTAATAGTCAATCAGTAATCGTATACACGGTGAATAGTATCAGTAACAGTGAACAGTAACAGTAACCGTGTATACGATGAACAATAGGACTGTACCGTGGTTACGGTCAAATAATCATTTCCTAGTAACATGAATAATAAGTTATCAGTTAGGTATCATGCATGACCAGTCAAGTTCAGCTCACAAGTATCCATCAAATTCTCACCTGTTTTATCATCATCAAGATAATCAAATCTATTAATGAACTGATAACTGCTATCTGGTAACCCTGAGTACAAGATCACTGACATCAACTAGGTCACTATCACAATAACTCCCTCTCTATTAACTGAAGTAATCCAGTCTCTAAAATCATAACAAGTCCACATCCATATCTGAATGAATCATCACATAAATCATCACCAATAAATGAATAACAAGTCAACACATACTGAATCATATTAAAGTAAGGGAATCATCCTCCAATAGCTTATGGTCTAGACTATCTACTCTTGGTACTCAACATCATCAATATATCATCTAAACAAATCCCAAATGCCAACGATGTCAATCTCATCTCAATACAAGGCAGGTTCCAATGTAAGGAAAATAGATTCTGGGTAACCTCCAACTCAAGATCAATCTAAGTCACAACTCAACTAATAGGGTCATGTCTAATATGTCCTCAATACTCAACTAATAAAGTCACGTCCAACTACTGATCATCATTCAATGTAAATAACATAAGTCCCAGGTCAATCCAAAGTCAGCACAACCAACTCATGATTTCCAACAGTCATATGATCATCAATTACCACTATACATCGAGCAATCTGATACAATAATTATAGTCTAGTCCTCACCCCATACTATTCTACTCAGAACCATAAGTCTTCACAATCACCACTCTTATTAAGACCAAATCATTATATCCCTACGCTCGGCAACATAACATACATCTAAGTTCTACTAGATCAAGTCATTACTACCAATGTTCATCTCTAGAAGTCACATTCATCCATCAATAATTAATACCTAGTCCAAGGGTGAAGTCTACAATCCATCAGATGTCTAGACAGACATTAGTCGACTAGGGGCAAGAAGCTAGTCGACTGGAGGAATAGTTAGTCGACTATAAAGGTGGTCCAAGTCGACTAATCAAGGGCCAAGTCGACTACACAAGTAAGCCAAGTCGACTAACAGAGAAACAGTAAGTTACACAGCTCCAGGTCACAATATTAGTCGACTATAGCAAAGTATAAGTCGACTACTAGAACTATCAGTCGACTATAGAAGAGGTCAAGTCGACCAGCAGGGAACATACAGAAAGTCCAATATCTCCCAGAAGCTACACTAGTCGACTAGGGGTCTGGTATTAGTCGACTAACAGAGGTGTTAGTCAACTAATAACAGGTATTAGTCGACTAATACCTCTACCAGGGCAGAAAACAGAGGCTCACTAACATCTGATCTCTCATGCTATAATATGGATCCAAGCCCCTCTCTCACACATCAAGATATACAAGTTCCACTCTACTCTACATACACATAGAATCATAATTAAGTCAAATGCACATAAATGAGAGGAATCAAAAGGGGAAGGATAGTACACTCACCCAAATATATATGTTCTACCTTATATCTATACACACATTAAAATGCTTCTTAATCAAATGTATGTTATAACGAAAGAAATAGAAAGAGGGAGGGGAAATACACTCACATTGGGGAATCGCTCGCTGCTGAGCGCGCCAAGGGCCCGTCGAAGGCCGGCTGGACTGCTGCTACCTGCTGTCGTCCGCTGCTGCTGTTGTAGAGGGTTGTGATACCATGCTGCCGCTGCCGTTGCTGCTGTTGCGGCAAGGAGGAGGAACTCCGGGCTGCTCGCTGCTGGACCGCGCACCGGAGGAAGTCGCCGTGTGCGCGCTGGTCCGCTGGTGCTGCAGGCTGTCGATGTTGCCGTGTCGTCGCGGAGGGGATCCGGGGCTGGATCTGTATGAGAGAAGAAGAGGTGGGCTGCTGGATCCGGCCTGGGGGAACTCGGCCACGGCTGCTCGCCTGGAGAAGATCCGGCCTGGCTGGATGAAGACCGGCCTGAGCTGCTGCTCTTCGCTTGCTGTAAGTTGACCTGGAGATGCTCGGCTGCAAGGGGGCCCTGGTTGCTACCTCGGCCTGGGCTTGATTGCTGGATGGGTGCTGGAGGCAGGTGCACGGGGGAGGCGGCAACAATCAAAGAGTATGGGGAGGAAGATGGGGCTCTGGTTGCTGGTCCTAGGAGGGCTCGGCCATGGAGAGAGAGGAGAGAGGGTGTGCGGCTGTGACATGGGAGGAGAGATTAGTTAGGATTAGGATTTGGTGGAGATTTAGGGGGGTAGTTAGGATTTGTTAGGATTTAGATTTGGATAATGGGTTTCGGGTTATCGGGTAGCGGGTTGGATCCAATGGGTTGGGTATAATCTAATGGGTTTGGGTTTTGAGGGTAATAGGCATAGTCAAGGTAATGGGTAAAAGAACAAGGGGCTAATGAAAGAAAACACAACATCAACAATAATTAGTATTAGTATTAATACAAATATCAAAATAATAATAATAATACTGATACCAATATCAATTAGCAATACTTAATTACAATAATAATAGAAACACTAATCAATATTAATAACTACTACTAAAATATGTAGTGACAATAATAATAAATCACCAATAAAATAATTACTTTGAAAGATAAGAATACAGTAGTTTTAGATTAGGGATATTACAATTATGCTTTATGTGGTTAGGGTTTAGTCATCTCTTTTCATATAAATGCATGTATGCAGGGGGAGTTACTTCACGTCTCTCCTCTTCATGAATGTATATAACATATATACCTTTATTGTTTGATTTATGCAAAAAGGGAGAAAAATATTGTTTATGCCCTTTATTTTTGCACCCCTTTGTTGATGAATTGACAAAAAGGGGGAGAGATATTTTGGAGTTTGATATATGCATGTTTGTTTATATGTTTTTTTATATGCATATGTGTTTAAATTTGTTATCCTTTACCATTGGTATCAAAAGCATCTTTTGTTGGTATTGGTATCAAGAGCATCTTTTATTGTTTTGTTGGTATCAAGAGTTTTTATTGGTATCAAGAGCAACATTGTTTTTAAGAACATGTTTATTTTAAAATAGAGTCTTTATTGGTATAAAGAGCAACATTGTTTTTAAGAACATGTTTATTTTAAAATTGATATCAAAAGCATGTTTATTTCATTGGTATAAAAGATCATGTTTGTTTCATTTCCTTGTTTTATGCATATTTATACATATCTATATTGAGCATTCATGACATATGTTTATTGTTTATTGCTATGCATGAGTTAAAGGGGAGCTTCTATGAAGCTTAACTTTAATCCATGCATATATTACTCCATGAGTTTTGTCATCATCAAAAAGGGGGAGATTGTTGGCCCAGAGGCCCTTCACTCTAGTTTTGATAATGATTAACTCATGTAGTTATAGTTTACTAATAATCTTGTGATATTTAGTTTCAGATATTTGATCAAAATATTAGTAGGTGATTAGCTTCAACAAAGGTGTTTTGGAGCTTTCACATGGTGATTCAAGAGCTCGAGCGTCATGTTCACATCTAGCACTCGGTTGGAGTCAAGCTCGATGGATCACGTTTGGATCAAGTCGACTTGGAGACGGTGTTTTACAAGAAGACATCGGTTTGTTTAGTTTAAGATTGTGTTTAGATCATTGTAAAGATTAGATAGTATTGATATACTCAAGTTTGAAAAACACCTATAGGGGGGGTGAATAGGTGTAAGTGCTAATCTAATAAACTTAATGCAAACTAAGTGCGCTAAATGCGGAAGCTAATGCAAATGTTGCACAAACTTGATACAATACAACAAGTGTAGCCGAATCCCCCTTGCGAGGCTCTGGACTAACTCCTCTTGATTCCCTTGAAATGGGTTGAGGTGCTATGTGAAGCTCTTGTTGGATGAGTACAAATTAGGCCCACACACACAAGCAATGCAAGCAATATGAAATATGTGCACACACAATCAAGCCAAGCATATAAGAACGAATTGCAATATAAAAGATGCAAGGCAACACAAGCAATGTATAAGATATGTATGCAATGAATGAATGATGCTTGCACAAAGTAAAGAGAGTAAGGGTTAGAGAGACAATGGATCAAACGCTAACACAAAGATTTGTTTCGAGGTTCGAGCACCTTGCTCTACATCCCCGCCTACACCACCGTGTAGGATTTCCCAATCCACTATAGGAGTACCAAACTCCTCTCTCAACCTTACAAAGCCACCGAGGCTATACAACCACAATCCACCTCTACCGAAGAGGGATACGGCCCGTAGCCAACTACAACAAACACCTCTACCTAAGAGGCTCACAAACCAATCACCCGATCACCTCTACCGAAGAGGGATACAACAAGAATAAGGGTGTACAACTTAGAGGTTTACAACAACAACCTCAAACACTCTCTTTTCTCTTTTTCCACAAAAATAAGATCCTAATAGTTTGGGATAGAAGATATGGCTCAAGTGTGAAAACTAAGTGTTTTTAGAAACAAGCAACAAAGAAAAAACTACTTGGGAAATCTCTTGTATATGATAGAAAATGAAATACCAAATCAAAATCCCAAAACCTAGTTTTCTTTGATTTTCCAAAAACCCAAAAACAAATAAGATGAAATCTTTTTGGCTTAAAAACCCTTTTAAAACTCTTTTAAACACTTCAGAAACCTGGAATTTTTCCTCTTAAAAATCTTGGCCAAAATCCCCAAAGAGATGGAGTTTATATAGGCCAAACAGAAAACTAGCCGTTAGAGCTGAGCTGGCAGCTCTGACAGGCGTCGGTCGACCGGCCCGGTCGACCGCCAATGGTCAGAAAAGTGACCGTTGGGCACTAGCGGTCGACCGGCCCGGTCGACCGAAACATCCTGAGAGTTGAACTCTCAACGGTCGACCGGTCCGGTCGACCGACTACAATGTGTAGCCAGCGTGCACGTCTGTGCACATCGGTCGACCGACCCGGTCGACCGGCCACTTGGTGCGGTCGACCGGTCCGGTCGACCGAACTGGCCTGGCAGGCACAGTGCAGAACTGCACAGATACGGGATTTGAAAATAGGTCTTTTCACTCAATAAAAATCCCATAAATTCACGGTAAATCTAAAAAATAGTTTTAATCACAATAAAAACTGTTTTTCTAAAAATATATTTTTCTAAAACTTGTTTTATCATTTTATGTTAAAACATAAACATGTGATAAAAATTTCAAGACAATATATCAACATATCAATTCATTTTAGAGTCTTGCAAATTTATCAAAAACAAAACCTGTATTTTGTCAAACTTGATTTTTCCAAAACATGAATAGGGATATCAAAATAAGTTTGTTTACCAAGTTAAAGCATGTATGTATAAATAGAAAACATCTACTATACATATACCATATGTAAACTTGTTTTGATCAACTATTCATAAAAACCAAATATCAAATCATGAAACGTGTGTGTTTTGTGCACTTGAGCATATCAACTAAACTAAGCTTTACAAATGGATCTAAAACTCTATCTAAACTAGGATACCTAAGTCTTCTTGACGATCTTCATCTTCAAGTAGACTTGCTCCAAAACTCCGTGATTCTCCAAGTGCAAAGGTATGATCTTTAAGCTTTGGCACCGGAATCACCATGATAAGCTTCTAATCATCTTGTTGAAGCTAATCACCAACTAATATCCTGTTAATGATCTGAAACTTAGAAACACAAGAATATTAGTAAACATAACTACATGAGTGTTGATCATCATCAAAACTAGAGTGGAAGGCCATTGGGCCAACAATCTCCCCTTTTTGATGATGACAAAACTCATGGAGTTATATATGCATGGATTAAAGATAAGCTTCAAGGAAGCTCCCCCTTAACTCATGCATAGGGATAAACAATAAATATATGCAATGAATGTTAAACATGAAACATGCGTATGCATAAACAATAAATGGTTCTAGATATCAAATGGAATATTCAAAACAAAATAAGCTGTAGATACCAATTACAAAGCAAACTCTATAAAACGATTAAACTTAATATTCTTGAGATTAAAACATAATATATGCATAAACATAAGCATGCATATAAAACTTCATAAATCTTTCTCCCCCTTTTTGTCAATCATCAACAAAGGGGTAAACAATCAAAACCATAGATAAAATGAGGGGTAAAAATCTTTCTCCCCCTTTTTGTCAATCAAAACGATGCAAACAATGTTCTCCCCCTTTTTGTCTAAAACAAAACAAAATCAATAAGGGGTGACTACAAACATGATATCAATTAAAAATATGTCAATGAAGCATCTTGATACCAATAAACAAGAATCAATTTATGTTATATGCTATATACATTCATGAAGAGGAAGACGCTAAGTTAGCTTCCCTACACATATGCATTACATGAAGAAAGGATGACAAGCCCCAATTCACATAACACATATTATGTAATGCATAAGAGGAGATGTGAAGCTCCCCCTACACACGTATATCATATAAAGAAGAGTTGTCAAGCTCCTCAATTTATAATATACTCAACATGAATCTATATGTAAGAGAGATGTTAAGCTCTCCTTGCATATAGGAAATACAAATCAAAACTTTGAATATATTCTTTAAACAACATATGAGATACCAATTGTAATTAAACATAAATCTTAAATTCTTAAACATGAATCTTGAAACCAAAACAAATTTGAATTTCTTAAATATGATACCAATTGTAAATATTTTACCAATTGAAAAGATTTTACATAGAAACATTGATACCAATTGTAAGAATTGTTCATTTTAAAACATATAATTTGATGTTGATATCATATGTTTAAAATAACAACTTTTAATCATAAAGAGTGAGAGTACAAATACCAATTGAAATACAAAATCAAATTTTCTCCCCCTTTATGAAATACAAACTAAAGTCATGCATAGTCTTGATAATAATTTAAAGGTAATCAATTTAAACAAAATTGAAACTCAAGCACTAGCATAAACACAAACATATATATGTATGAAAAATAGATACCAATAGAAATTGATATACTTGGAATTTAAAGCATACATACATACAAAACATATATGAGTATACAAGAAGATCAAAATGATACCAATTGAAAGAGTTCAATGATACCAATTGACATAACAATAAGTTCAAGTGTATACATCATATTATCTACCACCCAATCATAATTCAAGTTTTAAAAATTTTCAATTTAGGGCATACATGAACATGATCTCCCATCCTACCGCCCTTAGATGGTAGGGTTTTCAAAAAATAGATTTGAAAATATAGCTTAGTTTGAAAATCACTACCAAATTTGAAGAACATCGCAACTAGTTAAATGGAAAACTTGTTAACTAGAACGAAATCCTTCAAGTAAGGAACAAAACAAAATTGAAATTCACATGATAATCATCACTCTAACCAATAAAGCATAACTCATGAGAAACAAAACATGAGCAATAGATATGAGTGTACAAATAATATGTGAAGATCATAATCATGAAAAATATTTCATTAAGCTCAATTATTCCTTAAAACATAATTCCATCAAAAACATGAAAAATCATATAAAACTACTTACTTAATCTTCAAGGCATATGTATGTCTCATACAAGCTAAAATATACATACATATCCAAAACTCAACGAGTCCACTAAATGTATATTCATGAAGGCACGTGGCTCAAAAGATGTATATGTATAAGATTAGTTTGAACTAGATAGACATATACATGAAGTTAAATATTGACACAAAAACATCAAAACATGAAAATCTAAATCTTTACATTAAATCAATTTTCATTTCAAGGTATATGTATGTATTGTCAACACACTAAGTATACATACATATCCCTAAACACAAATGAGTCCATAAGTAGATTTGCATGAGAGGCAAATGACTCAAGGGGTATACATGTATATCTTCAAGTTTGGCAAAATACACATATACATGAAATGAAAACTCATAAGAACAAATACCAAAAATGGAATACAAGTTTAAAATGTATGAATCATCAAAACTAGACTATACTAGCACATCTAATGGGAACAAACAAGCATTCAATCCCAAACACATATAGATTTGTTTGTGGCCCATTCTATGTACAAGTATATAACTAGTCTTAACGAAAACTAACACTTAAACATATATTCAAAACATGAAGCATCAAAACAAATCTAAAAGTCATCATGATAAAACTAAAACATGATTATTATGTGAATTCATATGTATTAGATTCATGATGTACATTATAGCTCAAACAAAAGTGAGAACACTAATTATGGGTTCATATAAGCATGTGTGTCTCAAATACTATACATGTATGTCAAGGATCTAATAAACATGGAATGAACATACTAATCCATAGACATCAAAAACATGCCATAAACAAATGAATATGAAGGCATGGGAGTTTAGGAATCGTTACCAAAACCTCAAGGCAACTCTCCTTGTCTCCAAAACTTGGTGGTCCTCTCCACCATCTCTTCCCTTGAAAGTGATGCATCCAATTGATTTCCTTTAAGTCCGGAACGCATCCACTCCAAGGTGTCATCACTCTCACGTCATGTGAGAGCCCACACCTACATCAAAAACAATAGGAGGGGTGGTCTTTGGTACCCACATCTTATTGGGTCCATGGGGGTTAGTCCCTTCTCTAACCCAAACAAATTTCTTTGCTAAATTTGAAACATTTAATCTATCATAACAAAATTTAGCAAGGTGGCCTTTTTGACCACAATGTGTACATGTGTACACATGAGCATACGTGTGAGGAGTGTGTCCGTGAGGAGCATGTGTATGCCGTGATGGGTGTGCATGCATAAAGGATGGAACTTGTTTCTTTCGAACCAAGGTTTCCAACCGTGAGTGGTTCATGGCACATTGGCTCATAGTGGAGCCCAAACAGTCTACTCTCTTCTTTAGCATACAAATATCATCATTAATCCTAGAAGAAGAGGTACATGCATTAGGTAGACTAGATGAAGAAGCTACACTAGCATGGCAAACATGTGCATCAATCTTATTTTGTAAAAATTCATTTTTCTTTAAACATGCATCCAAATCTTTAGAAATTGAAGCAATCTTAATTTTCAAAGAATCATTTTCTTTTAAAACAAAATCAACTTTTGAAGACAAGTTTTCATTTTTCTTCAAAAGAACATGGCAATCATTTTTATTTTTCAAAAAGTTATTTTCTTTAAGTGCAAGATCAAGTTGAGATTTTAATGAATCCCTTTCATTATAGACCTCAACCTTCTCTTGCAAAACATTGGTAAGTCTAGCATGCAAACTCTTATTTTCTTGTTCAATTCCTAGACTCTTCTTTTTCAACAAATTATATTTTTCTATCAATTTTTCACAAACAATGGAAAGTTCTTCATTCAAAGCATGAGGATCAACATAATCATTTGAAGAACTGGCACAATCATTACTATCTAGTTGAGATTCCGAATGTACCTCAAGGGAGTCATTCCCTTGGACCATGTAGCATATAGAGTTGGATTCTCCACTAGATTCCTCTTCTTGGATTTGGACTTGAAGCTTGGAGGTGGTGGTTGTAGTCAACTTGTTCCACACTGCAAAAGCGGAATCAAGATTAGAAACACGTAAAAGATATTCTTTTGGTAAAGTGCTTCTAATGGCCTCTAGGGCTTGTGCATTGGCCCCTATATGATTGCAATCACCAAGATAACATCTCTTGGTGGCCGCAAGGAAAACATGCAAACCTAGGGTCTTTAGGTACATGGACATCCTATACTTCCAAACATCAATGTTGGAAGGGTCAAAACTAGGTGGGGTCATGAAGTCCATGGTATAAACTAAATATGTGCAAACAATCAAATGCAAATGTAGATTAGCAAGCAAATGGATCTCACTCCTAGGATGTTAAGCCTAAGTATCAGGAGCACTAGCTCTGATACCAATTGAAAAACACCTAGAGGGGGGGTGAATAGGTGTAAGTGCTAATCTAATAAACTTAATGCAAACTAAGTGCGCTAAATGCGGAAGCTAATGCAAATGTTGCACAAACTTGATACAATACAACAAGTGTAGCCGAATTCCCCTTGCGAGGCTCTGGACTAACTCCTCTTGATTCCCCTTGAAATGGGTTGAGGTGCTATGTGAAGCTCTTGTTGGATGAGTACAAATTAGGCCCACACACACAAGCAATTCAAGCAATATGAAATATGTGCACACACAATCAAGCCAAGCATATAAGAACGAATTGCAATATAAAAGATGCAAGGCAACACAAGCAATGTATAAGATATGTATGCAATGAATGAATGATGCTTGCACAAAGTAAAGAGAGTAAGGGTTAGAGAGACAATGGATCAAACGCTAACACAAAGATTTGTTTCGAGGTTCGAGCACCTTGCTCTACATCCCCGCCTACACCACCGTGTAGGATTTCTCAATCCACTATAGGAGTACCAAACTCCTCTCTCAACCTTACAAAGCCACCGAGGCTATACAACCACAATCCACCTCTACCGAAGAGGGATACGGCCCGTAGCCAACTACAACAAACACCTCTACCTAAGAGGCTCACAAACCAATCACCCGATCACCTCTACCGAAGAGGGATACAACAAGAATAAGGGTGTACAACTTAGAGGTTTACAACAACCTCAAACACTCTCTTTTCTCTTTTTCCACAAAAATAAGATCCTAATAGTTTAGGATAGAAGATATGGCTCAAGTGTGGAAACTAAGTGTTTTTGGAAACAAGCAACAAAGAAAAAACTACTTGGGAAATCTCTTGTATATGATAGAAAATGAAATACCAAATCAAAATCCCAAAACCTAGTTTTCTTTGATTTTCTAAAAACCCAAAAACAAATAAGATGAAATCTTTTTGGCTTAAAACCCTTTTAAAAACTCTTTTAAACACTTCAGAAACCTGGAATTTTTCCTCTTAAAAATCTTGGCCAAAATCCCCAAAGAGATGGAGTTTATATAGGCCAAACAGAAAACTAGCCGTTAGAGCTGAGCTGGCAACTCTGACAGGCGTCGGTCGACCGGCCCGGTCGACCGCCAACGGTCAGAAAAGTGACCGTTGGGCACTAGCGGTCGACCGGCCCAGTCGACCGAAACATCCTGAGAGTTGAACTCTCAACTCGGTCGACCGGTCCGGTCGACCGACTACAATGTGTAGCCAGCGTGCACGTCTGTGCACATCGGTCGACCGACCCGGTCGACCGGCCACTTGGTGCGGTCGACCGGTCCGGTCGACCGAACTGGCCTGGCAGGCACAGTGCAGAACTGCACAGATATGGGATTTGAAAATAGGTCTTTTCACTCAATAAAAATCCCATAAATTCACAGTAAATCTAAAAAAATAGTTTTAATCACAATAAAAACTGTTTTTCTAAAAATATGTTTTTCTAAAACTTGTTTTATCATTTTATGTTAAAACATAAACATGTGATAAAAATTTCAAGACAATATATCAACATATCAATTCATTTTAGAGTCTTGCAAATTTTATCAAAAACAAAACCTGTATTTTGTCAAACTTGATTTTTCCAAAACATGAATAGGGATATCAAAATAAGTTTGTTTACCAAGTTAAAGCATGTATGTATAAATAGAAAACATCTACTATACATATACCATATGTAAACTTGTTTTGATCAACTATTCATAAAAACCAAATATCAAATCATGAAACGTGTGTGTTTTGTGCACTTGAGCATATCAACTAAACTAAGCTTTACAAATGGATCTAAAACTCTATCTAAACTAGCATACCTAAGTCTTCTTGACGATCTTCATCTTCAAGTAGACTTGCTCCAAAACTCCGTGATTCTCCAAGTGAAAAGGTATGATCTTTAAGCTTTGGCACCGAATCACCATGATAAGCTTCTAATCATCTTGTTGAAGCTAATCACCAACTAATATCCTGTTAATGATCTGAAACTTAGAAACACAAGAATATTAGTAAACATAACTACATGAGTGTTGATCATCATCAAAACTAGAGTGGAAGGCCATTGGGCCAACAAAGTTTACAATACACACACACTTGTTTTAAGTTTATTGGTTTTGGTTTTCAGTTTAACCAATATTGAATTTCATGTCAAAAACATAGATATAATATCTTTCATGTATATTGGATTCTATCCATTTACAACAAGCTTAAAAGTTGTTTCAATACCATGTTTTTGTATTTACATGAGTTTTGGAGAAAACGGTTTTCCATTTCAAAAATTCAAGTTTCAGAAAATACGAATTTTGGTTTAAGGCAAATTTTCTATTGCACAAAAATGGTTCAAATTGTTTGAAATATGTGTTGAATTTTTATCACGCATATTGGCAATTCAAAGATATGATAAGAACTGATTTTTGTGAAATTTATGTGATTTTATGGGATTTATTTGATAATAAAAAGCCAAGTTTTTAAGTCTTATAAAGTCTGTACTGGCTGTCTGCCAGTCGACCGGACCGGTCGACCGTAGCAGAAGTCGGTCGACCGGTGCGGTCGACCGACGTGCACAAGCGTGCACGCCAGCTTGAGCTGGTGGGCCGGTCGACCGTCCAGAGAGCTCTGCTCTCTGAAAAATGGCCCCGTTGACCGGTCCGGTCGACCGGCAGAGAGCTCTGCTCTCTGTATCCAGTTTCGATCTACCGGGCCGGTCGACTGGAGGCACAACGGTTAGAAATATGACCGTCGGGCCGGTCGACCAGGCGGTCGACCGGAAGGGCAAATCTGCCCTTTCCAGCTACCAACGGGCAGATTTCCAATGGGGCTATAAATACCCCCTATTTGAGTTTGTTTTCAACAAGTTTTTCAAGAGCAAAAATTCTCATTCTTTCTAGTGTTTATATACAAGTTTTCAAAAGAGTTTTTAAGCCAAAAGATTGTATCTTTATTTGTTTAAAGGGTTGAAAAAATCAAGAAAAGGAGAAGTCTTTAGGATTATTTTTGATCTTCATTTTTATATCTATTCTAGAAGTTTTTCCCAAGAGTTTTTCTTTGTGATTTTGATTTTCAAACTCTTTGTTTTCTCACACTTGAGTTTATCCATCTATCCTATCTATTAGGATCTAGTTTTGTAAGAAAGATTTGGTTTGTGGTTGTGGAAACCAAGTTGTAAACCTTCTATTTATTGTGATATCCCTCTAGTGAGAGGTGATAGTATTGGTATCCCTCTTGTGTAGAGGTGATCGTGGAGGTTGTGTTGGAATCCCTCAAGTGTGAGGTTGATATTTGTTTGGCTAAGTGTCATCCCTCTATGTGTAGAGGTGATTGAGTTGGTTTGTACCCCTCTAGTGAGAGGTGGATGTTGTGTTGGTTTGTGCCTTGCCTCTAGTGAGAGGTTGTATTGATTAAGAGAGGAGTTGTGTACTCCCAAATTGTATTTACCCAAATCCTCAGTGGAGGTTCCCTGTGTAGGAAGTCCTGTGTGGACAAGTTAGTGAAAATCCTTCTGTGTGAAGGCGGGGACGTAGAGCTGGGTACTCGAACCTCGAAACATATCCTTGTGTTTGCGTTTGATCCACTTTCTCTAACTCTCTTTTACATTGTGCATTGCATCTTATTGTCATATCATATATACATGCTTGGTTTAATTGTGCGCCCATACTTGTGTTTAACCAAGAGAGCTTCATATAACACCTCAACTCTTATTTAGAGGAATTTAGAGGAGATAGTTCAGAGCCCTTCACCGGAAATTCGGCTACACTCTTTGGTTACACTAAGTGCGTTGCATTTAGTTTTTAATTCCGCATTATTTGTCAGAAGATTAGAGTGAATCTTGTATTCGAATGTTGGATGTTGGTTTTCGAGTAGGAAGGATTCAACCTCGAATCCTTCCGGAATGACACACGTGTGTGTGTGTGTGTGTAGAACTAACTTACACATAACGTATCATGGAGGAAATCAAGTCTTGAGAGAAAACTTGCCTCAAACACCAAGCATGAAAAAGGATAATAACAAGCTTGTATCATATGAAAGTAGATCTATACTCCTAGAGCATAAAAGTCACATTTTTTATCATTCCACTTTAGTTCAAATTAACATATAAGCAAAATAATATCAATTAGCATATAGATCTAATTAATTTAACTAGATCTAACAATTCTAGCATGTAATATGTAACTACTAGATCGATTCTATATATATGCCTAAGCAACAAGAAAACATGGAAGAGGAAACCAAGTGAGAACTTGCCTCAACACGAGAGATGGAAGAAGATGGAAACATGCATCAAGATAAAAGTCCAATAGGCTTGCCTCCACTCCTCCTAGTCATAAGCATCACCAAGTCATGCTCCTCCACTGAGGGACCTCGTTCTCTCTTCAACACCAAGAACAAAGGGAGAGGAAAGAAAATGGAACGAATCTAATGAGCCTATCATGCATATTTATAGAGATATTTGCCTCCTTGCTATTCATGCCTTCTTACTATTCAAAAATCACAGGTGTTGCACCCTGGTTCAGACCAAGTGAGCAAATAGAAACTTCAAGCACATGAAAAGAGGAGAAACAAGAGTTTTAATTGACTTGACAACTTCAGCCACAACAGCAATGTAACCGTTAAAATATCAAACTCGTTTTTCATCATTTAGTACCTCATCAAGTGGTGTTGTATCAATGTCTTCATCATCCATACCTATGGGTTACAAACAAACATGAAAACTATACCAAACTTATGGGAGAAACATTAGTACCCACGACATCAGTCTTTGGACATATTTTTGTTTGTTGTTAACTACATATACAATTTATAAGTATGAATATTATTTCGCAAGCCTTTAAACAAAAAAAAAAGGCTACATACATTCCACCCTTACACTAGGATGCTGATGCATGAATGCCATTCAACAGTGACTGGGAGCCAATTGCTAACATATGGAAGTTAACCAGAACATACATCAACAATTATTATGCTATGTGAATATGAAATAACTTATTTAGGATGTTGATCCTCTTAACTTATAGTTGATTGTGATAATAAAACATTTCATATTCACAAATCTATTCAACTATGAATGAGAACCATAGGATAATGTGCCTACAAGCTAGATGAGTATCGGGTATAACTAAGTTATGTTCAAATCAAAATATATGAGAGATTAGACGTATAACCCTAATGCATAGAGTAAACAGGCAAATGGAAGTCTTGGAATCCTTTAGCGCACCTTTCTTTCTCGTCAAAATTTTGACTTGTAGTATTATCCCAGAACCTCAAAAGCTCTAGACATGATTTGATGATTGATGATGGCTTCAACACTAATACAACTATCTAAGGAGACGAAAGGTGGGAGAGGGCTTGGTCTCTGTGATGAACTTTTGGAAGCTAGGAGATTCTCCTTAAAATTTTATCTCTTGTGTGTTTGAGAGACTCCACAATAGGAGTATATATAGGAACCTAAGCCCCTCTCTAA
Organism: Agave tequilana; assembly: GCA_038442645.1. Taxonomy (NCBI): domain Eukaryota; kingdom Viridiplantae; phylum Streptophyta; class Magnoliopsida; order Asparagales; family Asparagaceae; genus Agave; species Agave tequilana. Next base: position 27,246 of record JAVJIF010013770.1, read on the forward strand.
GCCTCATCTTCTAGAAACTCTGGCACTAAACTGACTCGATTTTAGGCCTAAGCTGGTTCAAGTGCAGGCGAGGCAAATTTGGCCCTTATTGATTTGTGTTTGGGTATAACATCCAACAAGAATAATTATGCCACACCCCAAGTGAATGACCCCGCGTTGAATGTGAGCTAGACTAGTATATATAATTGATAATTTGGAGAAGAAGAAGTTTCAGTATCTATATTCATAAAGCAATTACATTAATATATATAGATACAAGAAAGAGTAGATAGATAAGAAAACGAGTAGTAAGATAAGGTAAGATAAGGGTAACTAAAGATAAGGGTATCTAACAATAAGAAAAAGGTATCTAAAGATAAAGAGTATCTAACACCCCCCTCAAACTCGCGGTGGATTAAACATCGAGAGTTTAAACAAAATCTCGCGAAATATAGTTGAGGTATGTGACTTGGTGAATAATTTAGCCAACTGAGCTCCGAAGGAACATAAAGAAGAGTAATCTTGCCTTTTTATATTCTTGATGAGTAATATGACAGTCAATCTAAATATGTTTTGTGCGATCATGAAATCAAGATTGGAGGCGATAGCAATGGCATTCTTGTTGTTACAATGCATGGGACCTGGAATAACCACAGAGACACCCATATCACACAAGAGGTCACTTAACCACCGAAGCTCTAAAGTAGCATCAACCATCGCACGATATTTAGCCTCGGTGTTGGAGCGAGACATAACATCCTGACTGCTACGCCAAGAAATGAGAGAGGAACCCAAAAAAATGCAAAAGCCTATTGTGGAGCAGCGTGTCTCCGGATCATCAGCCTATCTAGCGTCAGAATAAGCTCGTAGAGAAAGAGACGAATCAGAACTATACAACAATGATCGAGAGATGGTGCTTTGAAGATAATGAAGCACATGAAATAATGCCACATAATGAACAAATGTAGTAGCACAACAAACTGACCGAGGACATGAATAGCCTAAGAAATATCTAGTTGAGTAGCAGAAAGATATATAAGGGATCCCACTAGTTCCCGATACCGTGTGCGGTAACGGAGTACCATCACCGCGCCTGAGTTTGAGATGAAGCTCCATAGGTGTGAAAACAGAAGAGGATGTAGGAGTAGCATGATCACTTAGGGTGACGCACTGAAGAAGATCAGAAATGTACTTCTATTGAGATAGAAGATAACCACGAGACGAGTAAGCAACCTCAATACCAAGAAAATAGCGGAGAAAACCTAAATCTTTCATTTCAAACTCAGATTGAAGATGCCACTTCAGAGATGCAATAGCGACAAGATCACTTCCGGTAATAACCATGTCATCAACATATAAGATGAGAAGCACAATACCGTGGGGAGTGGAGCGCCGAAACACTGCATAATCAGCCATACTATGTGTGTAACCACCAGATAGGATAGACAATCAAAAACGCTCATGCCAAGCGCGGGGCGCCTGTTTTAAACCATAAAAAGCTCATCAAAGTCTCCATACATGTCTAGGTAGAGAAAAAACAGCAAGAGGAGACAGTATATAAATAACCTCAGAGAGATCACCATTCAGAAAGGCATTTTTAACATCCATCTAATAGAGTGGCCATTGTCGAGCAGCAGCGAGAGCAATAAGAGTGCGAATAGATGTTATTTTCGCCACAGGAGTAAATGTCTCCTCATAATTAATACCATACTCCTGTGTGAATCCCCTTGCAACAAGACGAGCCTGGTACCGTTCAACAAAACCATCAAATTTTGTCTTGATTTTATATATCCATTTGCAGCATATCAGATTTGCACCAGGTGGCATGGGAATAATGCCCGAAGTATGGGTGCGTTGGAACACAACCAGTTCCTCATTTATTGTATGTTGCCATTCTCGAGATTTGACAGCCTCAGAATATGACTTAGGTTCCTGTTGAAAGTTAATAGTAGAGACAAATGCTGAAAACTCAAAAGAATATGTGATAGCAGAAGTGCAATACCGAGCAGGAAGGTGACGGTTGCGTTAAGAATTTCTACGAGGAAGAGGCTGATCACCCGGTGAAGTTGGAGCAGATAATGATGACAGCATCTGAAAACGTATATCCTTAGATGTTAACTCAGCCACTGCTTCAGTGAGGTTGGGTGATGGATGGTGATGAAGAATACTGCTACGAAGTGCCTCAAATTCAGGACGAAGTCACATAACAAAGTGGAACAGATTCTGGTGATCTCTCTGCTTCTGAAACTCGAAAGCGAAGACAGACATGAAATCTGAAAAGAGAACTGGTCTGCAGTTCCTCCCAATATCAGGAAAGTAGAGAATAGACGTTCTGAATGAAGCGTTCCTCCTGCTTGGCCTCCTGAAGAGCCTGGCACAGCTGATACTCCCGAGCAGCACCAGTCTGTATGAACATACGACTTAGGACTAACCACTGCTCTCTGGATGAAGTTGAATGACTAATAGACAGACGAATGGGAATGGAGACCGATCGCATAATATATGCATGATTTGTTCATTAGTGCGAACCCACTGATCCTGAATAACTGCTGATGTGGTGTGAGACTGAGAGTCCAATGTAGAAGCATACAATGACGGAGTGACAGTTGACGGACATTTTAGGATGCCTTGAACATAACTCCAGAATCCAAAAGCATGAAAATTATACTGCATTGTGAGAGCCCATGCAGTGTAATTCTCAGCGCTTCAGAGTTGAAAATCTAGAACGTGAAAATTGAATAACTATTTCTTATCCATGAGAAAGACTGATAAAAATCAAAGGCTAAATAAAACCCAAAGAAGGGCTAAGCAGAACCCAAAAGGGTTAAATAAGATCTAAAAAGGATAAAAATCAAAACCTAAAGGCTAAACCTAAGAGGGATGAAACTGAAAGCCAAGAGAGTTATAGATCCAAAAATGATAAAAATCAACAAAGCCCAAAAACTAGACCAAAAAAAGGGTTAAACTGGAACCCAAAAGGGTTAAAATAGATCCAAAAAGGATAAAAATCAAAGCCTAAAGATTAAACCTAAAAAAGGTTAAACTGGAACCCAAGAGAGCTCTGATACCATAATAATTTGGAGAAGAAGTTTCAATATCTATATTCATAAAGCAATTACATCAATATATATATACAAGAGAGAGTAGATAGATATGAAAACGAGTAGTAAGATAAAGTAAGATAAGGGTATCTAAAGATAAAGGTATCTAACAATAGGATAAAGATATCTAAAGATAAGAATATCTAACAATAATTCCTATAAACTCAAGAATTGATCATAACTAGTATTTCTTAGGGAAAGCCCATAGAAAGACTAAAGTTAAGCATGCTTGGACAAAAGCAATTTCAGAATTGGGCGACATATAATCTTGTGGTAAGTTCTCATTCGAAGCATTACAAATGATATCAATCTATGTGTGGGAACTTTCAAATGAAGCTAAGTGCTACAGGAGTTAAGCGTCATGCCACATAGATCTAGTGGGGGGTCAAGTCTTTAATTCGTGAGAACCACCATTATAATCAACGAGAGTGAAATCTTACATGTCTTGCAAAGTGTTAACATGGCGAGGATCTAAACAAGGGGAGAAGCGAATAAATCCCACGTTGAAGTGAGTTAGAAGGCTCGCCAATATAAAATAATCAAACAACTCGAGCTTGCATTTCTTTTAGGGAGGGACTAGGATAAAACTCTACAGTTAAGTGCGATCAAGGGAGATTAATTTATGTAACCCGCTAGGAAATTCTCACTCAAATGTTACAAATAATATTAGAACTATCACTCATTGAAAGAAGAGTGTGAAAGTAAGTGTTGCATGGAGTTAAGCACTATACAAGTGAAAATGTGTGGAACTAAAAGTTACACTGAAAGAGTAGCCTGGCAAGGATACAATACATTAAATGGAGGGAGCACGTCACACCCGAAGTGAATGGCCTCAACAATAGTGTGAGATAGAGGTTATTCAGTATATAATAATTCTTACAGCATTTTTTAGAAAGAAACTGTGGAAAAATCTATAGTTTAATGTGCTTAAACGAGAGCAATTTCGGGATAGGTGATCCTATTGAAAGGTCTCACCCAAAGAAGGCTTCTGTCTGCTTTCAACAGCAAACGAAACTTAAAAATATTTTGTGCGCAATTTGATATTGCTTCAAAACATTGTACCCTATATCTAGAACTATCTTGTATGCCAATGTTATTTAATCCAAATCTATATCTAACTGCACTTTTCCAACATGCATACAATAGAGGCATCTCAAGTTCCAAATAATTTGAAAATTAACCAACAATTTACTCACAGTAAGTATATACACTTCAAGAAGTTTGTCAAGTTGGCTTATTATCTTCAATATTAACTTCTTAAAGCTGAAATGGTCAGAAAGAACATTACATCCACTAAGATTATTGCTTTCAGCTTTCAGCTACACTTTAATCAAATTTTCAGTAAATTATGGTTATTGCACAATGTTGACTCCTCAATTACAATGACTAAATAGATTGTGATATCTCTTTGCTATTAGTTAAGGACTTTTTCGAATCCCCCAAGAAACTATGTAAAGCCACTCTGATGCAGACTGCCATGGGAAAGAAATTTCATTTAATTATAATGAAGAGGGAAACATGTTACGTGCCTCTGATTGCATTCATAGTCACATACAATAAGTTGCTTATTTTAGACTTTAGCTACTGCAGAAGTTTTCTGTATAACCATTTGGGCTGAAGTTTTCCATATAGAGCACACATGATTTTATATATATATATATATATATATATATATATATAGAGAGAGAGAGAGAGAGAGAGAGAGAGAGAGAGAGAGAGAGAGAGAGAGATGTTAGATATCATAGGTAAATTAATTATAATTACCTATTATACCTAACAAGAGAGAGTCCTTACCCTTTCACCAATTACTTCACCTCCTTCCCAATTAACTGCAAAATGCACACGTACAAGAGATTAAAATTAGAGCAAGCTTATTTCTACCAAGCAGTTGTTAATTCCTACATGAAATGGTCAAACAAATACAAATTTCCTATTGGGTTAATTGGAAAAGGACAATACAAAAGTTAAAAAAAATATAAATAACTGATATAAAAATGAAAGAAGAAGATAAATGAAATATAATCATTTATCCATATGGAAAAAGAAGGTAATAAAATAGAATGATTTTCTAAATGTTATAGAAAATGAAAAGATTCATGTACAAGTTAATCGGAATTAAGTTAGTAATAATACAAATTGATAATAATCGCATTTGCGCAAAGACCCAACCACATATACAAATATACAAAGGTGTTGTTTCCGATACGAAAAAGGACCACACAAACAAAATTAGTATACAAGCAATATGAAATATATCAATGCAGACATGGATAAGATGAACACATTACACAAAAGGCAGCAACAAACCACTGAAAACAGTGGGTACACAATCCAAAGACAAAAAGGTTGGATGCTCCACTCTAGCCGTGTAGGAGTGGAAAATGAAAGTTCATGTTTTGCACTTTCTAACTCCAGTCCTGAATTTGAGTGGATGAGAAACATCAAATAAAAAAATCTGAAAGACTACCAATAAGGTAAATAATTTTTATTCTTGTAACGGATTGCTTGGTTCCAACAAGGGTTAGTTTCAAGTTTCCACAGTTTGAAAAGTAAATTAAATTGAATGTCTGAGTGTTGTCCAAATTCCAGTGAGCAAAAATATTTTTTCTCTGTTTTATTACTTCTTCTTCTTCTTTTTCTTTTCTTCTTTGATGCTTGACCACTGAAGATGTTTGCATTTTGTTGTCCACCCAAGTAAGGTTAATATTCCTATAGTCAATGTAAACAATGTGGTTAGACTTTTCGCTTTCCTTTTGTTTAATCACCCTAGCCTACTCACTGGCTTTTCTTCAGTAGAGGCTCTTTAAACTGATAAATACTGGCCACTTATAACCCTGCCCTAATTGCTTTACACTTATAACCCTGCCCTAATCGCCTCATTAAACCCTGCCATAATCGCCTTATTTTTACCCTCCTCTAATCACCTTATTAGTCCTGACTAAAACCCATTTTTATTATTCTACTAAAAAATGACACGGACACGGTAATTTGGACAAACCGATGCATCAAATTTTAAAAGTTTAAATTAAATATAAAACAACATGACACTTCCAGTCAGTGTTGTGTCTATATCTGACATGGACATGGCTCCACAATAGAACTGTCTATGCGAAATAGCTATTAAACATCCATTTATTCTCCGTTTTTTTATGTGCCAATCAAAAACTATTTGCCTTATTATCCTTTTCATCGGTATATCTATTATCCAACGAGCTGAACGTCTTTGAGCTCAATTATGTGCAATATCTGGCTCTTAACCTTTGTTTTCGATATCTTTACCCCCATTAGTTCTCTTCCTTTCCTTCGCTTTTATTACTTTCTTGATTTTGTCACATCTGTAAGCCTCCTTAGCACTAGCCTAATTGTTGACAGATGATGCAGAGGCATTTCATACCATCTCAAATCTTGGCAACACATTGATGCATGGCGACAAAGACAACATTCGGTGTTCCTCTTATCACGAGGGGATTCTCAATGCATTGCCAATTCCATTTAATGTCATCCGATGGCTTTTTATTTCAATGTGTGCCGCCTTTCTTTGCTTTTTTGCGTCCAGCTATTGAATTAGAAGCTCTAGATGATATCATCCATTCAATTCACAAAACCTTCAACTATGATGAAAACGTTTAACGAGTGATCAGATTTGTACAGCTCATAATAGTAAACAGGAAAAACTAAGAACTAATTCTACTTTAACATTATTATTATTTTCAAAAAGTTAAACCCTATGCCTACTGTCAACAACAATGCTAACTGTTGCTGCTGACTGCAACAATGCCAGCTGTTTTTTCTGCTAGTACTAGCAATGGGCCAATGGTTGTTAATGCAGCAGGAGCAACAGTGTCTGGCAGCGCCAATTTTCACCCCGGAATTTTATAAAAAAATATATACGGAAGTTTAAAAACAGGGTCAGCGATCACTATTATTGATGATTATTGACTTTGTTTGGTGCATGCTGCCGTCACTGAAGAGGCAGAGGGATTTAATTGAGAGAATGAATTGCAGGAGCGAGAATTAGGGACCCGTGACTTTGTTGAATATGTTTTTCTCCAATTAAAGAGTACCTCATTATTATTTAGTAGGTTTAGTTTCATGTAATTGTTGATTCAGGCGGCATAAGCAGAATAAACCTGTATGGAAGGCAGCCTACAGCCTTAGCCACTGAGGCATATGCCTTAGCCCTCTTCAACCATATTTTGCACAACACACTCAAAAGAGTTGCTCTTTTCTTCTGAGATTCTGTAATTTTTTTTATTTTACTGTTGTCACAAGTTGTCACTTTATTTAGCTTGTGCTGTTTCTTGGGAGGCAAGCCTAGCTAGGGCCTGAACCTCTGAGGTAGATGCGTTTGTGCACACTCTTTGACCATCTTTTGCCGCATCCTCAAGAGTTCTTTCCACATTTGTTCTTTTTAGATGCAGTTTTTTTATAATAAATAATCCTTAAGCATCACACAATCACTTGAGCCATTTATGAAGAAATGATCCATCTATTCTAGAACAGGAACAAGTTCAAAATAAGTTCGATCATCTATACTTGTGATCTTTTAAACTAGAAAAATGATAGATAAATTGATTGTATTTCTTCTGAACGGCTCTGTTTATCATCAACGAAAAGCAAAAACCATTTTTGCCTGTGATGTCTAAACCTTTCAGAACAAAGTTAGCTATCTTAGAAGAGACTGTTAGGTTAAATTATCTAAGTTTTTGGATTAACAGTCTGAATTTAAGACCTAGACAGATCAGCTCATGACCAAAATACTGATTATTTAAGCAACATACTTAATGGAAAGAAGTGAAGCGTAATATGCCACATTATGCTTATAGTTAAATAAATTCTGGGACCATTATTGCTCAGACTGGTGGGAACATTTGCGATTGGTGGATGAAAAGGATTCATGTTACCAATCCCAAAAATTTGGGATGAAGGCTTTGTTGTTATTGTATCAACTATCAAGTGTAATTAGTACCAATAAGTAATGTACGCGAGTCGATTCTATGAGGAAAAGTAATGAACCTTGTAAGTCTTTGTTTGAAGTAGATTCTAAGTTCCTGCACAGAACCACTCTTGCAAACCATTTCAGGTGATGCCTCAACAGATTTTTAACAGTGGCAACAATATCTCCCAATGGATACTTCTCAGCATTTGAAGCCAAGAATCCTGCACTGTTCAATATTTCCTGCAGACAAAACAGGAAAGGAAGAGCATAAGTTGAATTGTCAATGTGCATTTGCAATATTACACAGCTTGAGCGATAGAGTCTGAAATGCGACACCTCATGATCTGTCAGCATACATTTGCAAAATTGGAGTTTTAGCACTTCATGAAAGTGGCAGATTGACTGCTTATTCAAAACTTGTCAATATATGAAAGATAAGCAAAAGGATCAAAGATTGGTGGAAACACAGTATGACTGGAAATCAAAAATAATAAAAGCTTCAACTTCTTGCATATATTACTGTCTTCTAGTAATTTATCAGGTTTTCAACATTTAATGACTTCATCAATTTTCCTCAGGCATAGAGGAAAGAAGCATAACTTCAAGTAACATAAAGTTTTTGTCCAATGAGAAGTTCTACGGCTTTTGTAGTTAATATTCAACAGGCATGATAGATGACAAATGTAAAAGTTTTCACTTTTCAGATTCAACAGGCATGAGAGATGACAAATGTAAAAGTTATCACTTTTCAGAATGAGAATGAAGGTAACAAAATAGAAAGCAACTCATAGAGAGAGGAATACAGCTTATCATTTTATTCTTTTAACATTTATTCGGTAAAAATGGAAATGAAATGGAAGAAGTGCCTTCATAATTACGTGATAAATTAAGTGTCAACTATCATAGCATGTGGACACAGAGAGAGGGGAAAAGGAGAGGGAGGTGGAGAGGAAAAGTGGACAAAAGAGGATTATTCAGCCTCATACAAAGCATCCAAAAAACAGCTATCTCGGATCCCGCACTTGAGGTGCAAAGCTCAGACCTTTCCACTGTTTGATGGCACCATTTCTGGGCATGAGTTACCGAGGTGGGTTGCTAAAAAGCCTTGGGGTATGGAAGTAGGGTTGTGCTAAAGTTGGCTGCCCGCTAACTTCCAGAATGCACTTGGTTCTACATCTTGAAATGTGGTTTGACAAAACCGCCCTAAATGCATAGATACTTGATCCATAACATCATTAATATACTCTATTATGGGCTGAATTATCAGCAAATTCCCCAATACTCACCAGAATATTATATTTGAAGTTCAATTCGAGGGCCTGGGAAAAGTAGCTGTATCCATCTTGTATTACTGGATACAAATTACGAACATGCTCCGTGATTTCCTATGAGACACATAGCCAGCAAAAGAATAAAAGAATTAAGTCCATAAAAGATAGAACAGACAGGATTCATGTAATAGCTGATAATAAAAGCAGTTGGATTATTATCTGTACTATTGAATGAATAAACAGTTTGGAGTTTTATATGTATTAAATAATTTCTAATGTTAGGGTCATAAAGAAGCCAAGCCAATGTCTTATATGTAGCCTTATTCTTACAACTGTTCTAGTTTAACTATCCACATGTTTTCAGTTAGCATTCATGAGTCATGACTAAAGGTCTTAGTGAAGGCATATTGCTCGATAGGAATGAGTGGAGAAAGCTGATCCATGTGCCCGATCCGGCGTAATTCTCTTTTGGTTCATGTAGCCTACCCCAAATACTTTGGACAAATGGCTTAGTTGTTGTTGTATTCATGAGTCATGACGCAAGTATTAAAACTGAAATGAACTCTCTAATTATAGCTTAAACTAATTTTTAAAGCAAAAATAAGTGAGACCCAATGTGGCTGTAACCCTGGGCCAAGAGCTTCATTCTTTTGGGGTGATTACTTAGCCATGTGTTAGATTCAGCCTATGAATCATGGACACGGATACAGCACACGGATATGACATGACACGGACACAACAATATGACAAATCCTTAAAATGTAAGATACGGAAACACGGTCATATCAAAACTTATAGTGGTTAGGATGTGTTCTATTGAAAGTAAAATAAAAATAAAAATAAATTCTAAATAATTTACACCACAACTCCTAATAAATTAACAAGAAAAAAATCTAAAAGTAATTTAATTAATATTTCATTTTGTTCGTGATGTGTTTAGGTTCTATTGACAAACTATTTTTTTTCATGTTTAATAGACATTCTTTTTCATGTATATGTAAGCTACATGTGACTTTTAGGTCTCCATCACATTATCTTTTGATTTTATTTAATGTCATTACGGTGTCGGACATGATCTGACACACGATTTCATGGTTTTCTAAAAACCAACATAGCTTCAAAGTGTTTGATACGAGTTAGGCAAGTGTCGGTGTCCGACACGTGTCTAACACGGACATAATGACACTCACTTTGAAGAATCTGTGCTTCATAGAATTTAGTTGCTAAATTAGTATCAAATATTAAATAATCAAAATAAAAGTGGAATCTTCAGATCCAATGTGCATGTTGTCTTTCGCCAATTCAAAAGCATTATACGCTACCTCCTGTTATAATAGTTTCTACTCTTTCCTCCTTTATCAATTTTCAAGACTGCCACCTTGTATTGCCATGTCAACTTACTATGCCTTCAATTTCTTCAAAACCAACAAGATGCGAGGAAAATGGAAAGTAAAAAGTAAAATATTTTCTACCTTCCTAACTTTTTATCTAACATTTCACCTCCCAACTACCAAATAGGCCTTTATCAAGTTTAAGGACAAACTTCATGTGTTTTGATGGAAATGAATTCTAAAACCTATCTGATGGACTGATGAACTGGTTCCTAACCTGTTTGAGTTCGAAAAAGTTACTATATATAGACATAATAACTGTTTGAGTTCGAAAAAGTTACTATATCTATCAAATCATAGGATAAAGAAACTTGGTTATTAAGTTGAAGATAAAAGGAATGTACAGTTCTTTGGCTCCAGAAGTTTTCTTACGCCGCTCTGCTCAAATTTAGCATCAAGTGAAGAGATGCACAATACGACAACTACTTGTCAGTATTCATGAGTGGACTTAACAAAATAAGCTAGAAAAGGAATTTGCTGCTACCTCATGTCCCCAAAGAACCCTTTGTTACCGAGATGTAGAGCTGCAACTCAAGGTTGGCCAGTACTTTTTCATTGTCGGGAGCGAATATGAAACCTGTGAAATGAGAATTAAGCAATGAACACACTAAATAAAGTTGGCATACTATTTATCTCATTAAAAAGGGTGCATGCAACATATAATGTTGTAAGGTTGGGATTCTTAGGAAATTAAGCACCTTCTTCATATCAGACTCTAATCTAGTGTAACATGATGGCCAGGTTCATCATCGTAACTAGCCAAAGCCCATCTGTTTTGAAAAAAAGGTTACAGTGATGAATTAGTCTACAGTGTGAAGCCAGTTCAATTTTTATAACAGAATAAAAAGTTCTTATGTGCTGTATATTCACATTACATTAGGCTTCACCTCATGTCCCCAAAAGAATTGCTACCGAGATGTAGAGCTGCAACTCAAGGTTGGCCAGTGCTTTTTCATTGTCGGGAGCGAATATGAAACCTGTGAAATGAGAATCAAGCAATGAACACACTAAATAAAGTTGACATACTATTTATCTCATTAAAAAGGGTGCATGCAACATATAATGTTGTAAGGTGGGATTCTTAGGAAATTAAGCACCTTCTTCATATCAGACTCTGATCTAGTGTAACATGATGGCCAGGTTCATCATCGTAACTGGCCAAAGCCATCTGATTTTGTCAATGTTTTCAAAGCATTTTTGAAAAATAAAATGGATGGTTTGAGTTCAACCTTGAACTCTTGTGCTTTTAATCATTCTAGATTGGAGTCAATGTTTTCAAAGAAATAAACTCCATCCATTCATGCACATCATCCTCATGCATTTGCTTATGTTGCACAACATGATCACACTCCTACATATAAGCATACTAAGGTGTACATATGTACACATTGTGGCCGCAAAGGCCATTTAGCAAAATTTTGTTATGATAGGTTAGATCATTTTAATTTTGCTAATAAAAGATTTTGGGTTCCTTATAGTACTAACCCCAAAGGACCCAAGAAAATATGGGTACCAAAACCCCCACCATTTGCTTTTGATGTAGGTGAGGGCTCTCACAAAACGTGAGAGGATTGGTGCCTTGGTAGTGGATGCAATGGACTTGATGGACATATATTTGGATGCATCGCTATCAAGAAAGTTTGGTGGGACGACCACCATGCTTGGAGCTTTGGAGTTGGTAACAATCTCTAAACTCCTACTTTTTATGTACATGCTAGTTCATTTATCATATTCATAGCATGTTCATATTTTTGTATGCTTCATGTGGTATTTACATGCTTAGATGTAGAATGTGTCAAACTTGCATTTATACATATATGAATAGTGAACTACAATTGACTCATATATATTTGAACTTCATGCTCATTTGTATCCACTATATACATATGTATGACTAGTTTTAATGATTCTCTTTTATACATGTTTTGCCTATTTTTATTCTTTACTTCATGTATATGTATTTTTAATTCAAATCTAATAAATATACATGTATACCTCTTGAGTCATTTGCCTTTAATGCAAATCTATTTATATGGACTCAATTGTGTTAAGAGATATGTATGTATACTTATTGTGTTGTCAAAACATACATATATCTTGAAATATAAATTTTGTTTTTTAATAAAAAAATGTGTGATGATTTTCATGTCTTCATGATTTAAAGGAATATTGAGATTAATTGACATTTTTGCTTTATTCCTTGCTTGAAGGATTCCGTACTAGTTTTAAATATTTTCATATTAACTAATGCAAATTCTTCATATGGTAGAGTATATGATAAGCTTACTCTTCAATTGGTATCATTGGATATTTTCAATTGGTATCAATACGATTTTTATATACTCATATTTTGATTGTATGTATGAATGCTTTCAAATTTAAATTATATCAATTTCTATTGGTATTATCTTTTCATACATATATGTGATCTATTTGTGCTTTAAGAAAGTGAATAAATTGTTCTTAAAACACAATGCATATGCTAAGCTTAATTCAACTTTCAATTGGTAATTCTTTAAGCTTATGCAATATGTTTTCAAAATTGATATCAAAATAAAAAAAAATATATGTTTACTTGATATCTCAAAATGTGTTTTATTAAGAAAGTTTAAAATTTTAAAGAAAAATTAAAAATGTTTTGATGTGTATTTCCTATATGCAAGGAGAGCTTAACATCTCTTCTACATATAGATTCATGTTGAGTATATTATAAATTAAGGAGCTTGACAACTCTTCTTTATATGATATACGTGTGTAGGGGGAGCTTCACATCTCCTCTTATGCATTACATAATATGTGTTATGTGAGTTAGGGCTTGTCATCCCTTCTTTCATGTAATGTATATGTGTAGGGAAGCTAACTTAGCGTCTTCTTCTTCATGAATGTATATCGCATATAAATCTTTATTGATTGATTACCCCTTCTTGATCTCTTTGTTTTTGACAAAAAAGGGGAGAAAAATTTGTTTGATTTGATTTTACTTTGACCTCTTTGTTGATGATTGACAAAAAGAGGGAGAAAGATTTTGAGTTTATATATGCATATTTGTGTTTTTGCATATATTGAGTTCATGCATAACAAATAAACAATAAGATATGAAAAATATGTTTAATGCATGTCTCTTGTTTAGAATCATAAGCTTTCATTGCATATTTATTTATTCATTTGGTATGCATGAGTTAAGGGGGAGCTTCTTTGAAGCTTTACTTTAATCCATGCATATATAACTTCATGAGTTTTATCATCATCAAAAAGGGGGAGATTGTTGGCCCAAAGGCCTATCACCCTAGTTTTGATGATGATCAACTCATGAAGTTATGTTTACTAATGATCTTGTGTTTAATTAGTGACAGATTCATTATCAAGATCTTAGTAGGTGCATAGCTCAACAAAGGATAAAATGTAAAGATTTGGAGCTAGCACAGTGTGATCCAAGGAGCTTTTGGATCAAGCTTGGACCAAGTCAAGAAGATGAGAAGCCTTCAAGTGAAGACTTCAAGGGAAGACTTGTGTCTAGGTATAAGATTTAGTTTGTTTTAGTTAAAAATGTAAAGGATAGAGTAATTGGTGGATAGCTCAAGTATATATCACACACACACTCTTGATTTAGTTGTCTTTTCATAAAAGAATTTTCAGTTTAGAAAAGACTTTCATTTTGGAAAAATATCATTTTGGTTTTTGGTATTTCTCATTTACATATCTTTAAACCAAAACCATATTTAGAGCTTAATGCCAAAAACATAGATATTTCATCTTAATTATGTAAAGGATCATATCCATACACACTATGCTTTAATGAATTCAAAATATCTTGTTTTTGTATCATGAAGAAGTTTGAAAAAACAAGTTTTAGAAAAATACAAGTTTTCAATTGAGCCAATGTTTCCATATTACAAAAATAGTCCAATCTTTTATAACATGTCTTGATTTTGTGCAAGCATGTTTGTTTATCATTGTATATTGGTAAAACTATTTTTGTAGATTTTCTGTAATTTTATGGGATTTTATTTCAACCAAAAGACTTAGTTTTAAATCCCAGAAAATCTGTTTTCAGGCTTCAGATAGTCGACTTACTACCTTTATAGTCGACTAACCCTGAAGTCGGTCGACCGGCTGAGTCGACTGATGTGCACAGACGTGCACGCCTTTGTGCACTAGAGAACGGCCGACCGGACGGTCGACCGCTCCAGAGAGCTCTGCTCTCTGGAAATTTCGGCCGACCGTACGGGTCGACCGACAGAGAGTTGTACTCTCTGCTCCAGTGGCTCGGTCGACCCGGGCGGTCGACCGTGGCTCCAACGGTCGGATTTTTGACCGTTGGCGGTCGACCGAACCGGTCGACCGGCAGGCCTGACAGACCCCAACGGCTAGTTTTTGACAGCCTATATATTTGGGGGTTTGGTCATTATTTTGCAACAAGATTTTGGAGACTTTTAGAGTCAGTTTTTCCTATTCTTTCAGAAGAGTTTTTCTCCACAAAATTGAGTGCTAATACTTCCAATCAAAAGGGAAGATTTTATTAAGAGTGTTTAAAGTGATTCTTTGAGTTTTCCTCCACCACTCTCATCCTTGTTTTTCTCACAAACACTTGAGCAACCCATTGAGCTATTCATTCTATAGGAGTGTTTTTGTGAGAGGATTTTAGGTGATCAAAAGTTGTAATCACCAAAGTTCATCTTTGTTCTTTGAGAAGGCGGACGTGTGTGTTCGCATTGTTTCGGGTCCTAGTGAGGACTTGGTGGTTTAGAGTTCTTGTGTGAACTCGGTGGTTTGAGGTGCGGGCTCGGCGAGCTAGTGAGCTTGCGTGTGTACGGGACTAGGGAGTCCGAGGGCTTGTAGGTGTTGCGGCACCGGGGAGAGATCCATTGGGATCTTGCATAGTGAAAATCCTTCGTGTGTCGAAGGCGGGGATGTAGAGCAAGTGTGCTCGAACCTCGAAACAAACCCTTTGTGTTTGCGATTGCCATTTCTCTCTCTCTATCTCCTTGTTTATATCTTGCATTACTTATCTTGTCTTTATCTTTATATGCATGATATATTCCTTGTGCTCATATTGATATACTTGCTTGGGATTGTTGACTAACACTTGTATTCAACCAAGAGAGCCAACGCGGCACCTCAACCCATTCAAGGGGAATCTAGAGGAGTTTGTCCAGAGCCCTTCACGGGGAATTCGGCAACACTCTTTGGTTATACGTGGTGTTTAGTGTAAGAAGTTTAATTAGGTCATAATTGTTTTTAATTCCGCATTATTAGGCATTAAGT
The DNA here is from genome assembly GCA_038442645.1 of Agave tequilana. NCBI lineage: Eukaryota > Viridiplantae > Streptophyta > Magnoliopsida > Asparagales > Asparagaceae > Agave > Agave tequilana. The sequence continues at coordinate 43,192 of JAVJIF010013770.1, forward strand.
GACCATTAGGTTAGCCTTCACCTATTCACCCCCCTCTAGGTGAACTTTCAATCTTATGGTCTCTGTTATGTCCGCTTCCTCGAAAGGGGTGCGCTTAGACCGTTCGCGGTCTCTCGGCTTCGCCAGGTAGGCGTATTTAGCACTCAGTGCTTTATCACTAGACTCACTTAGGCGGAACTCTATCAGATTTCAGACTCGCAGTTTAAGCTGAGTCATTCCTGTAGCTCTGCCGAACGCTTTGGTGATTAAATACTGTTCGTTGTTTGTTCCTCCAGCATTGCTTGCACCACTTGTTTGTGCGCTTAAGTACAATGTTGTTTTATCTTATATTTATGATTGTGAAGAGTTTGAAATACCTGATGTGATATATATTCTTGAGATGCTTTAGATACTGCATTATGATTGACACTGGATACAATCCTGACACCTGAATACTGATACTAACATTAAATACTGGTACACTACTGACTTGATTGAAAAGTATCATTTACATCTGACCGAATACTAGATTTGGTATTAACACCTGATACATTACCATGATTCTTGACTCAAGACAAAAACTCCTGATTTACTTCTGATCAATACTGTAAATTCTGAACAGATTAAATTACAAGATTTACATATATTGCTTTTACAGACTCCTGATTTACTTCTGATCAATACTGTAAATTCTGAACAGATTAAATTACAAGATTTACATATATTGCTTTTACTGGGATATTACTGTTCTCCTGAATACTGTACTCCTGAATCCTAAACAAGGATACACTACTATTACTGTTATATGATGTGTGGAACTAAGTGTCACGTGGACCTAAGTGCTACACAAAGCAAAGTGTCATGGGAGCCACCTCTAGAAATCCCCGGGGGCTACCTTTAGAATCCCACCTCTCATGTTCCTGTTATTCCCCATAAAACAGTATCGTGAAGCCAAACTAAAAATAATCCTGAATATATTTAATAACTGTATAACTTACACCGGGGCGAAGGAAATTGATGGCTTTCAATATGTGTACGTGTTTGTAGCGGTTTGCGCAACTCATGTTTCGAACCCACCTGAGGCCACAGGGGACCAGTTGGGGTGTACTGGCACCCCTGTCTTGATTTCATTCTTGTTTTAAGGGAATACAAATAAGACCCTTCAGCTTAGCGGCCAGTTCTGGGGGCCAGACCCAGATACTCCTGAGGCTATTGTCCCGGGTATGCACGGAGCACACTATAAACATGGTTCGTTGACCACTCCATCAGTTTTCAATAACTAATCTCACTTTACTCCGTTGTGAATGTATGTGAACTGGGACACTGGAGCACATAACTAGACATTCGAGTAGGATGAGTCCATAAAGGAATAATAATACGAGTGACTTGACTTCAATACTGATTCTACTGACTCAAGTTATAACATGATGACACCACTGACGGACATGTATATATAAGCAATTCTGATTGTATACATTTAGTTCATGGTGAAGTAAGGTATATGGTATATATATGAGAGTTTCCTTTTTTGAATTATTCTCTCGACCTATCAATCTCAGGAATCCAAAGTCTAAGCTTATACAACAGGTTTTGTCCACACTTATATTTAACGCATTACTTGATGTCTTATTTCATATTTGTGTGTGCTTATGCTCATGACACAATTTTTGATAGATGCTTTCTTTATTTAGGTTTATCGTTATACGTGTGATAGCTTGATTTTGGATTCTTCACTAATTTCCTGATTTTCCTTCGTGTGTACTGGTCAATGTCTGCACTTGCATGCCTAAATCACATCACTTGATCATGTATACATTTGCCCGCTTGTGCACGCCACTTGGCACTCATTTTATCACTCTTGGGGAGTTTTCTGACTCCCCTGGACCTGTACGTCCAGATCCCGAATTTAGACCGTGGTGGACTTCTTGTTGATCAGAGTGGTGCAGTGACAGTGTAGTGAATTAGCGGTTGACCGTCTGGGATCCATTTCTTCCAGACCCCCTTGCTCGGCTCTCGAGTTTCTTTTCTGTAACTCGTGAGCATCTTTTATACTGTTCATTCTTGTATCTCTCATTGTATTTCATACTTTGGCCTCTTGGTGATGTAATATTCATGTAATATTGGATCACATCCTGTGATAACTTTGTAATTGTACTCTTATGTTGGAATGTGTAATGCACCACGTACTTTTATACTTGATTCTTGTCTGTACTGATGCTTAGCATATTTGTGAGGGTATTTTTGCCCAGCGTATATGCGTCGCAATAATGTCTCCGTACCTGGGGATCGCGGCATTACAGGATGGTATCAAAGCCTACGCTCTCACATTCTCAGTAAACTAGTCGGCAAATTAATGATAAAGAAATTTACAACTGGAATGCATGAGTCCTAGTTATACAATCCAACTACAAATGCAAAGTTATCTATTTCATTTTTATCGTCCTTCCCTTGACTCCTGAATCCCTTCAATCTTTTCTCTAACCAAGTTTTTGTCATCTTTATACAAACTTAAGATATGGACAGACAGAAGATGTAGCGACAGGACAGATATGGTTCACTTTCGTCCTATTTTGGTATCTCTGATTCTAGTATACCGTATTATCTTATATTAGATAGTTTTTCAGCTTTTCATTCTATTCCTATATGTATGGACACACCAGCCATTACACAGGAAACATCTATACGAAACGAATTTTTAAAACTGAGACTTCTGCCAGACAGAGCTATGGTATTTTTTTTTTCATATTATTCCAGGAACGATCACAGTCTATTCTATCAACTTCACGGAGCTGAGGCATTTTCGGAAGTGATCTGTCGTAAGGTTGACATCAAGAAGATAGCATTCAAGACTCATTTCAATTATTATGGATTCTTGATCATGTCCTTCGGTGCCATAACACCCAGTAATCTTTATGAATTTGATGAGCCATGAATCCCGCTAGCCTCGCCAAGCGAGGGTCATGTTCTAACCACGCATGGGTTAAACCAGGCGTGGGCTTCGCTGCACCCTGGTGCTTAGCATATAGCGCTGTATTACGCGGTAGCTTCGCCGCGTGAGCTTTGCCAAACGCGAGCTCAACATAGCGTTAGCTTCGTCACACCCTAGTGCTTAGCACCTGACGCTGTGTTACGCAATTGCCTCACCTAAGCCTGGCTTCGCTCATAGCTAGTTCTGTCAGTATTTAGCACTCTAGTCTTGTTCCCCAGATTTCTCCTACCTAACTTGTTCTCATGAATTTAATGAATCGGGTTTTGTCGCTATATCTTACAAACTTGTCATAATCTTTCTTGATGATCTATTCAGCCAACTTTGCAGGGCTCGGATATTTTCTAAATATTTAATCTGTAGTCGAGTTATCATGCAAAAGATGATATTTAGGATTCTCTACAGTTATTATAAATTCGCGGTTATACCTTTTAGAATAATCAACGTCCATCATTCAGAACTCATTATTATTGGTTTTCTTTATATATTTGCGATCAGTTTACCGGGTTTTCTTTGTCTATGATATTATGGTTTACTTTCAGAGTGTCAGGAAATATGCAGAACATCTAGTAATCTTATTATAGACTCTTCGCCAGGGACAACTTCACTCCCAATAGAATAAGTATGAGCTCTGAATAGATAGTATCATGTTCTTGGGTCTCATCGTTTTGAAAGAAGCAATCTCCGTCAATTCTAGTAGAATTCTGACGATGAAAGTTCGGCCGGTTCCTTAGACAGCATTTCATATTATTCATAAAGAGTCAGCTTACAAAAGTTCTGACAGATAATTATATGAGAGAGAAAGTTCATCTACACGGCATTATTCCAGTTCTTATTGTATCGGACAGAGACATGGGATTCAGATCGTAGTTCTGTTAAAGTCTTCAGAGAACTTTGGGGACTCTTCTTATATTCAGCTTATTTTATCACTCTCAGACTGGGCAGTCCAATCATACCATTCAGATTCTTATCTATCTTCGTCTGGAAGAATTTTCTTATTAACAGTTATCAGACTTGTATTAATATGGTACCATTCGAAGCTTTATACGCAAGCAGTGCAGAAGATGTCAAGGTTCCGATTATTGCTCAGTCGTCATGTGAGCATTACCCTGAGTTATTCATATCTTAATTTGTATAATCTGTGTCCTTATCTTTTCTGTATTCATCTCCCTCCTTAATGAAATTGGGAGGACGCACTTTTTGTAAGGTGGGTAGAATATAATACCATGTTCCCAAAATACATACACCGATGCGTGTCATGATTTTTCGCGCGTATTTTTTTATTTTCTCTGTATTTATTTTTCTTTTAATATCACTTTTGATATTATTTTGGTATTGGATCTGGATTTTTGAATTCAGAGTGTAACGCCCCGATCCTAAAGATACGGAGTCGTTATGGCGACGTATATACGCGAGGATAATACCCCACGCATATACGCTAAGCCTAAGTTAACCTGAACAAGTTATAAACTAAACCAGATCACTGCAATGATACATATAAGACTACATATGGTAACATATGAATAATTACAAGAATAAGGCAGTTGAAAGCGATAAAAGATAGAGTCATGAAATAACAAGAATATAATGACAGGCTAAATGCGACATACAAGAATCAAGGAATATAGCAGGAACATGAATGCAAAAGTACCGGAATAGAATACGAAGAAGCTCCAGCTATTCGCAAAGCGTACCGTCTCATCGAATACCTGCACATTAGAAACAATCATCCAATATCTGGACGTGCAAATCCAGGGTCGTCAGAACGCGACCATAATGAGTGTGTGTGTAAAGGGGAAAGAACTCGTGCAGAAGAAACAATGTGCATAAATAGTAGTAAGAGCAACAATAAATAGAAAAGGCTAAATAACAAGATAAATAGCTGCACAGTAATACACATGATAATAACATGAATAAAGGTAGAATATAACTGGCACAACTGTAAATATGCAATCAATGTCAAGGCGTGAAATCTATCACATGTCACTAGGTTGGAATACAATCTGGTCCAAGTCATGGTCACAGGTCTGGTCCTGGTTATGGTCATATGTCTATCACAGTGATATATGTACAGTCAAGTGATACAGTCAGTCACGATATGCTATAACAATTTGTTAACATTTATTATGTCAGCGAACACCAATTGCCACCTGTAATAGGCGCATCCCATACTACGCCTACTACACGTATCAATCAGGGTCCTAAATTATTGAAATCAATGGAAGAGACTTTGTCCATGCTTTAGGTGGGTTCTGTACATACCCGGAACCACGGCCCAATCACCTGGCGCTGAACCAGGTCCTACCGCTAGGTAGTTAATATCAATAATAATAACAATGTGTCAATACAATGACAATATGAACAATACGGGATGTCAGTCATCCCCCGGAACCCTGCAATGGAACCGTATCTCGGCTGCGCAACCTGTATCCTAGGTCCACCCAAAATACAGACGCTGTCTCCTCCATCAATTTCCCCAATCCCAGTATAAGTTGTCAATTTATATTATTATTATTCAATTCAGTTAAATCAGTCAATGTCCATGTTCTCTAGAATACTGGGACGATACGGTGACAGTAACAATAACAGTACAGTAACAGTCAATCAGTGATCGTATACACGGTAAACAATATCAGTAACAGTGAACAGTAACAGTAGCCGTGTATACGATGAACAATAGGACTGTACCGTGGTTACGGTCAAACAATCATTTCCCAGTAACTTCAATAACATGGATAAAATAACAGTAACAGTCTAGCTACTGCTCAATAAACAGTCTTAACTAAAGCTGATCATAATCTCACCCATCCACACTAAAGAGATATCATTAATTATTCCATCAACTATATTCCCAATACTATCCTTGCAAATCGTTAAGTATCAGTCTGTATCAGTGTAAGCCAAAACAGTAAACTACCATATCAATGAATCTGTAATTAATCCTCTCACTCAACACCAATATGTTCTAGTCCTATAACCACCAATAACTGAGATCAATTACTAACTGTTATCAACTCCAAGGTATAGATCGCTAATATCGACTAGATTACCATTGTCACAATTCAATCTCTATCAATAGGTGTAATCAATAACTATGCATGTCCTCAAGATCAACAAGTCAAACGCATACTCCAATCATATCTGAATAGGAGACATCCTCAAAGAACATCGTAACAAGTCAACCTCAATATCTGAATGAATTATCAACTAAGTTATTATCAATGAGAGAATATCAAGTCAAGAGGTCCTCTACATAAAATATGTCAACTGTCCTCTATACCTCAAGTCCAGTCCAAATCACAGTCCAACTCTGAAATAGTCCATGTACCATCTAATCATCAAGAACTCTAATCTTTAAGTAAAGTAGAATCATAACTTACATGTCCTCAAATAGCTGCAACATAGAATAGTTACTTCTGATACTTAGCATTAATAACATATCATCTGATAGTCCTCATATACTCAACTTATAATATTATTGTCTAATCTCTGATCACCATTCAATATGAATAGCACAAGTCCCAGGTCAATCCAAAGTCAATACAATCAAGAAATGATTACAATAGTTCCATAATCATCTAGTATCAATACACAATAAGAAATCTGATATAATAATTGGCGTACCAACATATAACTATAATCAAGCTCAGCTCTCTCACTCTAACAATTTAATCTGATTCCCAAATCCTCAAGTGTTCACACTTTTATTAAGATTAAACATGATATCCCAATATTCGGTATCACAACATATACATGCATCTAAGTTCTATTAGATCAAGTCATTACCACCAATATCCATCTCAAATACCCTCATGCTACATCCTGATATGTCTACAACAATACTCTAGATATACATAGGACAAACATGAGGGTTCTAACATGTATCAATAATCATGCATATCATATCTCTATACACCCAACATGTAAAATAACAGGAGATGACCGTTCACCCCACGCTCGATGATCTCCACACATAAACATGTCACATAAGAAATCTACTCAACAATTTATATCACATATAAAATAATATTTGCGATCATTTAATAAATAAAGAGAGAGAAAGAGAGAGAGACACTCACATTGGGGAATCTGGTCGTTACCGGGCGAGTTGCCGTTACGGTCGCTGTGGCGCCGCTCTTCGCTGTCGGACTACATAGGACGGTAGCCAGGGTACTGGGGAAGGCCTGGCTGCAAGCCGGGGATCTCGCGCTCGCCGGAAGGGCCTGGAATTGCCGCTCGCTCGCTGCCTGCGCGCTGGTCCGGATCTCACCAAACAAATCCAAACTGCTGTAATACGCAACCAATATATACAAATAATTATAAATACACGCTAAACACCCACACGTGCATACGAACATATACGTGTACACGTACATAAACAAGAATGCACATACATACATGTCCAATTTAATAAATACCTATTATTAACTAAAATGCATATACTTTAATCACTAAGCTATAGATATAGATGCTTAAAGAATAAATTCATACATAAATACATACCATGCATATTTACCTGAATATACATGCAAGCATCCAAACATGCAAGAAGACTCACGCACACATGCACAAACACACATATAATTGAACTTCCAAATATTTTCAATATTGCTAATTACATGTAAATAAAGCTAACCTCGAGCCGATTTGCGGCGCACCGACGGAGGCTCCGACGGAGGCGTCCGGGGTCGCGGAGGGTGTCGTTGGCTAGAGCAACTCGCCGTGAAGGGCGTGGGGTGCGTTCGCGCTCGCCGACGTCGATCAACGGCATCCCGCGGAGAGCCCGAAAATGATTCGGAGTAAGGTGCTCACACATGAAATAAAGCACATATATAATTGTAAGTATATCTCACATTACACTCCCAATTAGCCCACGCACACACACATGCACATAATATAAATAAAAATGCAAATCTCAACTACACATTAAATTAATATATGCATTCATTTGCATTAAACATCATATAATAATAATACAAATAAGGGGAGATGAACAAGGGAACTCACGGCTGGGGACCATAGATAGCGGCCACACCACAGGGAGCTCTGGCCTGTTGTCCCTTCTTCCACCGTCAAGACCGGGAGGTCTTCGCTGATCTGTGAGAAACCAGCCCCGCCCACAAAAATCATTACCCAACTTGGAACGGGCAGGAGCAACACACCAGAGCCCAGATATCCCACTACATGATCCAGCGTTCCACCACCTTGAAGCCCCGCTAGATTACAAGCCCACGCTACTAAGCTCGGCTATAATTGGAAGGGACACGGCCAGGCTAGGCAGCTGCATGCGAAACATGGGTTCCGGATGGAGATGATCAAGGGAGTGGAGGAAAACGCCCGGGGTGGGGGCTGTGCTGCCGTGCGTGCGCCATGGAGAAGTGCTCGCCGGAGTTCGCCGCGGAGAGGAGATCCGGGGCTGCGCTCGGCTAACAGGGCTGCTGATGCTCGGGGAGATGGGCGCAGGTTGTGGCCTGGTTGTTGCGGCCTGCAGGGAGGAGACCGGGGTGCTCGGCCTGGGGGCGCTGCCATGGTGGCCTGGATATGGTGCTCGGCCATGGATCCGGGGAAAGAGGGGTAGTTGCAAATGGATCTCTGGAATCAAAGGGATTGGCTGCGGAATTGTGCGCAAGGGTCATGCAGGGGTGCGGCCATCTAGGATCCTGGTGATGGTGTGGATGCTGCAAGGGGTGAAGACCTGGGGTGTGCGCTCGTTGATGGAGGCAGCGGATGAATTTGGGAAAAAGAAGATTAGGGTTAATTAAATAGGTTTTGGGATTTATATAAGATTATATATAGGAAAAGGTTTTGGGTTGTGGGCCTGGTGGGTATTAGGTTGAGTTAAAAGAGTTATAGGGTATAAGGGTATGGGTTATGTTTTGTGGGCTTGCTTAAGTGGGCTTGGGCCTAAATGAAAACAAAAATAGAAGGAAAAATATGTGGGAAAATGGAAAAAGAACTTAAGATAATTGGGTTGATGAAGAATGGAAAAAGAATAAGAAAGATAAGAGAGATGGGCTTGATCATCATATTGCATAAACACATTTAAATAATAAAAATAATAATAATCATGTCAATAGAAATCATAGATGAAATTATAATAGTAATAACTACTATCAATAATAACAATTACTAATAAAGATCATATAGAAATAGTGATAGTAAATAATTAAAATTATTGATAGGAGATAAGGATAATAATATATAAAGCAAATGTTAATATCTAAAATATTTTGTACATATACTAATATTAATAAGTCGCAAATCAAGTTTATAAATAATAACAAAAAAAAAATCAGAGGAACCAAAGAAATGCTAGACAATTAAAATACAGTATTATAAGGTAGTGGATATTACATTCTACCCACCTTATAAAAATTTCGTCCTCGAAATTTCAAATAAGGTAGGGAATGATAAAATATAGAATTCAAAATCAAGAGAGAACACAACAAACTTCCACGTTGCCTCGTTGGGACACCACGATTCCTCTGCGTGCTCTGATCTCTGCTACCAGCTTCAACATGGAGTAACTACTCTCAAGAGATAGAATCAGGAGGAATGAATAGGAAGGAAGGATGAAATCAAGATGGACATCCAAATCACTCTAATTGAAGTGTTAGAATCATGAATATCAACAGATCAAGAACGGAATTCCAAAGGAGGACGATCAATTTCCAAATGGAGTCAATATTATCACGTGAATAGTATATGTATATTGCAGTGTCAACATAACTGTCTCAGGTTACAGGTAGGAACTAGGTTCTCTTTTATGTCGAACCTGGCTCTGATACCACTCTGTAACGCCCCGATCCTAAAGATACGGAGTCGTTATGGCGACGTATATATGCGAGGATAATACCCCACGCATATACGCTAAGCCTAAGTTAACCTGAACAAGTTATAAACTAAACCAGATCACTGCAATGATACATATAAGACTACACATGGTAACATATGAATAATTACAAGAATAAGGCAGTTGAAAGCGATAAAAGATAGAGTCATGAAATAACAAGAATATAATGACAGGCTAAATGTGACATACAAGAATCAAGGAATATAGCAGGAACATGAATGCAAAAGTACCGGAATAGAATACGAAGAAGCTCCAGCTATTCGCAAAGCGTACCGTCTCATCGAATACCTGCACATTAGAAACAATCATCCAATATCTGGACGTGCAAATCCAGGGTCGTCAGAACGCGACCATAATGAGTGTGTGTGTAAAGGGGAAAGAACTCGTGCAGAAGAAACAATGTGCATAAATAGTAGTAAGAGCAACAATAAATAGAAAAGGCTAAATAACAAGATAAATAGCTGCACAGTAATACACATGATAATAACATGAATAAAGGTAGAATATAACTGGCACAACTGTAAATATGCAATCAATGTCAAGGCGTGAAATCTATCACATGTCACTAGGTTGGCATACAATCTGGTCCAAGTCATGGTCACAGGTCTGGTCCTGGTTATGGTCATATGTCTATCACAGTGATATATGTACAGTCAAGTGATACAGTCAGTCACGATATGCTATAACAATTTGTTAACATTTATTATGTAAGCGAACACCAATTGCCACCTGTAATAGGCGCATCCCATACTACGCCTACTACACGTATCAATCAGGGTCCTAAATTATTGAAATCAATGGAAGAGACTTTGTCCATGCTTTAGGTGGGTTCCGTACATACCCGGAACCACGGCCCAATCACCTGGCGCTGAACCAGGTCCTACCGCTAGGTAGTCAATATCAATAACAATAACAATGTGTCAATACAATGACAATATGAACAATACGGGATGTCAGTCATCCCCTGGAACCCTGCAGTGGAACCGTATCTCGGCTGCGCAACCTGTATCCTAGGTCCACCCAAAATACAGACGTTGTCTCCTCCAACAATTTCCCCAATCCCAGTATAAGTTGTCAATTTACATTATTATTATTCAATTCAGTTAAATCAGTCAATGTCCATATTCTCTAGAATACTAGGACGATACGGTGACAGTAACAATAACAGTACAGTAACAGTCAATCAGTGATCGTATATACGGTAAACAATATCAGTAACAGTGAACAGTAACAGTAACCGTGTATACGATGAACAATAGGACTGTACCATGGTTACGGTCAAACAATCATTTCCCAGTAACTTCAATAACATGGATAAAATAACAGTAACAGTCTAGCTACTGCTCAATAAACAGTCTTAACTAAAGCTGATCATAATCTCACCCATCCACACTAAAGATATATCATTAATTATTCCATCAACTATATTCCCAATACTATCCTTGCAAATCGTTAAGTATCAGTCCGTATCAGTGTAAGCCAAAACAGTAAACTACCATATCAATGAATCTGTAATTAATCCTCTCACTCAACACCAATATGTTCTAGTCCTATAACCACCAATAACTGAGATCAATTACTAACTGTTATCAACTCCAAGGTATAGATCGCTAATATCGACTAGATTACCATTGTCACAATTCAATCTCTATCAATAGGTGTAATCAATAACTATGCATGTCCTCAAGATCAACAAGTCAAACGCATACTCCAATCATATCTGAATAGGAGACATCCTCAAAGAACATCGTAACAAGTCAACCTCAATATCTGAATGAATTATCAACTAAGTTATTATCAATGAGAGAATATCAAGTCAAGAGGTCCTCTACATAAAATATGTCAACTGTCCTCTATACCTCAAGTCCAGTCCAAATCACAGTCCAACTCTGAAATAGTCCATGTACCATCTAATCATCAAGAACTCTAATCTTTAAGTAAAGTAGAATCATAACTTACATGTCCTCAAATAGCTGCAACATAGAATAGTTACTTCTGATACTTAGCATTAATAACATATCATCTGATAGTCCTCATATACTCAACTTATAATATTATTGTCTAATCTCTGATCACCATTCAATATGAATAGCACAAGTCCCAGGTCAATCCAAAGTCAATACAATCAAGAAATGATTACAATAGTTCCATAATCATCTAGTATCAATACACAATAAGAAATCTGATATAATAATTGGCGTACCAACATATAACTATAATCAAGCTCAGCTCTCTCACTCTAACAATTTAATCTGATTCCCAAATCCTCAAGTGTTCACACTTTTATTAAGATTAAACATGATATCCCAATATTCGGTATCACAACATATACATGCATCTAAATTCTATTAGATCAAGTCATTACCACCAATATCCATCTCAAATACCCTCATGCTACATCCTGATATGTCTACAACAATACTCTAGATATACATAGGACAAACATGAGGGTTCTAACATGTATCAATAATCATGCATATCATATCTCTATACACCCAACATGTAAAATAACAGGAGATGACCGTTCACCCCCACGCTCGATGATCTCCACACATAAACATGTCACATAAGAAATCTACTCAACAATTTACATCACATATAAAATAATATTTACGATCATTTAATAAATAAAGAGAGAGAAAGAGAGAGAGACACTCACATTGGGGAATCTGGTCGTTACCGGGCGAGTTGCCGTTACGGTCGTTGTGGCGCCGCTCTTCGCTGTCGGACTACATAGGACGGTAGCCAGGGTACTGGGGAAGGCCTGGCTGCAAGCTGGGGATCTCGCGCTCGCCGGAAGGGCCTGGAATTGCCGCTCGCTCGCTGCCTGCGCGCTGGTCCAGATCTCACCAAACAAATCCAAACTGCTGTAATACGCAACCAATATATACAAATAATTATAAATACACGCTAAACACCCACACGTGCATACGAACATATACGTGTACACGTACATAAACAAGAATGCACATACATACATGTCCAATTTAATAAATACCTATTATTAACTAAAATGCATATACTTTAATCACTAAACTATAGATATAGATGCTTAAAGAATAAATTCATACATAAATACATACCATGCATATTTACCTGAATATACATGCAAGCATCCAAACATGCAAGAAGACTCACGCACACATGCACAAACACACATATAATTGAACTTCCAAATATTTTCAATATTGCTAATTACATGTAAATAAAGCTAACCTCGAGCCGATTTGCGGCGCACCGACGGAGGCTCCGACGGAGGCGTCCGGGGTCGCGGAGGGTGTCGTTGGCTAGAGCAACTCGCCGTGAAGGGCGTGGGGTGCGTTCGCGCTCGCCGACGTCGATCAACGGCATCCCGCGGAGAGCCCGAAAATGATTCGGAGTAAGGTGCTCACACATGAAATAAAACACATATATAATTGTAAGTATATCTCACATTACACTCCCAATTAGCCCACGCACACACACATGCACATAATATAAATAAAAATGCAAATCTCAACTACACATTAAATTAATATATGCATTCATTTGCATTAAACATCATATAATAATAATACAAATAAGGGGAGATGAACAAGGGAACTCACGGCTGGGGACCATAGATAGCGGCCACACCACAGGGAGCTCTGGCCTGTTGTCCCTTCTTCCACCGTCAAGACCGGGAGGTCTTCGCTGATCTGTGAGAAACCAGCCCCGCCCACAAAAATCATTACCCAACTTGGAACGGGCAGGAGCAACACACCAGAGCCCAGATATCCCACTACATGATCCAGCGTTCCACCACCTTGAAGCCCCGCTAGATTACAAGCCCACGCTACTAAGCTCGGCTACAATTGGAAGGGACACGGCCAGGCTAGGCAGCTGCATGCGAAACATGGGTTCCGGATGGAGATGATCAAGGGAGTGGAGGAAAACGCCCGGGGTGGGGGCTGTGCTGCCGTGCGTGCGCCATGGAGAAGTGCTCGCCGGAGTTCGCCGCGGAGAGGAGATCCGGGGCTGCGCTCGACCAACAGGGCTGCTGATGCTCGGGGAGATGGGCGCAGGTTGTGGCCTGGTTGTTGCGGCCTGCAGGGAGGAGACCGGGGTGCTCGGCCTGGGGGCGCTGCCATGGTGGCCTGGATATGGTGCTCGGCCATGGATCCGGGGAAAGAGGGGTAGTTGCAAATGGATCTCTGGAATCAAAGGGATTGGCTGCGGAATTGTGCGCAAGGGTCATGCAGGGGTGCGGCCATCTAGGATCCTGGTGATGGTGTGGATGCTGCAAGGGGTGAAGACCTGGGGTGTGCGCTCGTTGATGGAGGCGGCGGAGGAATTTGGGAAAAAGAAGATTAGGGTTAATTAAATAGGTTTTGGGATTTATATAAGATTATATATAGGAAAAGGTTTTGGGTTGTGGGCCTGGTGGGTATTAGGTTGAGTTAAAAGAGTTATAGGGTATAAGGGTATGGGTTATGTTTTGTGGGCTTGCTTAAGTGGGCTTGGGCCTAAATGAAAACAAAAATAGAAGGAAAAATATGTGGGAAATGGAAAAAGAACTTAAGATAATTGGGTTGATGAAGAATGGAAAAAGAATAAGAAAGATAAGAGAGATGGGCTTGATCATCATATTACATAAACACATTTAAATAATAAAAATAATAATAATCATGTCAATAGAAATCATAAATGAAATGATAATAGTAATAACTACTATCAATAATAACAATTACTAATAAAGATTATATAGAAATAGTGATAGTAAATAATTAAAATTATTGATAGGAGATAAGGATAATAATATATAAAGCAAATGTTAATATCTAAAATATTTTGTACATATACTAATATTAATAAGTCTCAAATCAAGTTATAAATAATAACAAAAAAAAAATCAGAGGAACCAAAGAAATGCTAGACAATTAAAATACAGTATTATAAGGTAGTGGATATTACACAGAGTCAGCCCCAGTCCGAACCGGGGACCTGATTTTAGTATATTGCTCAATTTGATCTTTCCGACAGTCAAATTTGATCGGTTTTAGTTTCAAATATTATTTTTCAATATTGTAGATTTTCAAGATTTTTTGAAATTTTTTGAATTAAATTGCAAAATCTTCAAAATTGGTATCGACTGATGCCACCGATCAATTCTCAGATTTTTAATTTATAAACAGAGTTGAATTTCAAGAAATTGCTTTCGTTCCTTAAAATCACATTTTCTATCTTAATGCATTTTTGGAGCTTTTTCTGAATTTATTAAAATTCGACCGGGTTTGATGTCGATCGGTATCGCCGGTTGATTTCAGAATTTTTAATTTGAAAATGGGATTAAATTTCTTGAATCTGATTTCATCATGTAGCTCAGTATAATATTTTCTATTTTTGAAAATTTTTGGGGATTTTTTGAATTAATCAAAATTTTCTGAATAAAATAATATTTGTATTTCCCAAAGTCGAAACCTGGATCGGGTGTTTTCTCTACTTTTTCCCTTTCTCTTTTCCTTTTCTTTTCCTTTTTTCCTTTTCTTTTTCTTTTCTTTTTCTTTTTTCTTCCACACCCTTCCCCATGCTTCCACCCTCTTCTTTCTTCTTTTCCTTCTTTTCCTTTTTCTTCATCCTTTTCTTTTCTTCTCCTTCTCTGTTTTGGCTAGCGATACAGCTCTCCTCCCTTCTCAAAATTCTCTCTCCCTCTCAATCTCTTTCCCTTTCACTTCTGCACTCTCTCTCACTCACCAACTCTCACACTCTCCCTCTCACTCAATCACCCTCTTTCCTCTAAAGAGGCAAGCACCACCGGAGCCCTCTCTTCTCTGACGGCTGGCGCGCCACCCCCACAACCACTTTCACCCTCCTCTCATTCCACCACCACTTCCAATTTCATTAAAATCCTCACCATCTCCAGCTCCTAAATCATAACCACACCCATCACCATCACCAAATCCACCACCACCTCCTCTCAATCTCACCACCACATCCACTACCATAACCTCCTACCACCTCCTTCCTCCCACTCCTCTAATTTCCCAATCACCATCTCCTATCTCCAAAATCTCCACCACCCACTCCTCTAAATACCATCACCATTAACCACACCCACACCCTCCCTCTCTTATGGTTGGCCGACGCCACCTTCGACCACCTGCGGCGCGGCCAGCGCGCCACCAATGGCCGGCCAGGCCATGGCTCCAGGTCGTGGCCTGTCTCTCTCTCTCTCCCCCCTTGTTTCTCTCTTCTCTCTCCCTTGTTTCTCTCTTCTCTGTCCTCTATTATATTCTATTATATATATTAAATTTTAAATAGTATTTGATCGCATATTCGCGTTGGTATTTTCGGGATTTGTCACGACGTGCTCCGAGATTTTAGGCGAGTGATCTCGCTTTATTTGGGTACCCTGCTTCAACAAGTGTTTTATTGTATTTCTGAGTTTATGTATTGTACTCTGGGATTGTTGTGATTGTATTATGGATTGTGTATGTATATCGATGATATGTATTGCATTCTGTGGACTCATATCTGTAATAGTGTAGACGATTTTATATTTTTGCTTATGTTTGTACTTACCCTCGTGCAGGTACCCTTGTATCGACCACTGCCCGGGCTAACCAATGGGCATTGTGCCCTATACCCTCTGGGTTTCGTGGTAGCTACAGGGAGTGCGCTTAGACTTTATGATCTCTCGTTTAGTACCCAACACTGTTGTTTGTTATTCCCCTGCTCATATATGTGCTTGTGTACTAACGTTATTTTATGCAGGTACCTACTTGGCCTTCTGGCTCTGTTAGACCTTATGATCTCTCTTATGCCCACATCCCTAAAAGGGGGTGCGCTTAGACCATTCGTGATCTCTCGAGTTCGCCTGGTAGGCGTATTTACCGCTCAGCGCTTTATCAGTAGACTCGCCTAGGTGAAACTCCGTCAGATTTCAGACTCGCAGTTTAAGCTGAGTCATTCATGTTGCTCCGCTGACCACTTTAGTGACTAAACATTGTTCGCTGTTTGTGCCTCCAACATTTCTTGCACCGCTTATTTATGCACTTAGCTACAATGTTGCTTTATTTTATATTTATAATTGTGAAGAGTTTGAAATACCTAATGTGATATATATTCTTGAGATGCTTTAGATACTGAATATGATCCTGACACCTGAATACTAATACTAACTATTGATACTGACATTAAATACTGGTACACTACTGACTTGACTGGACAATATCATTTACATCTAACTGTATACCAGACTTGGTATTAACACTTGATACCATGATTCCTGACTCAAGACAAAAACTCCTGATTCGGTACCATGAATCCTAAACAGATTAAATTATAAGATTCACAGATATTATTTTTATGGGGATATTACCGTTCTCCTGAATAGTGTACTTCTGAATATTAAACAAGGATATACTCCTAATATTGTCATATGATGTGTGGAATTAAGTGCCACGTGGACTTAAGTGCTACACGGAGCAAAGTGCTATGGGAACCACCTTTAGAAATCCCAATAGGCCACCTCTAGAATCTCACATCTCTCATGTTCCTGTTATTCCCTATAAAACAGTATTGTGAAGCCAAACTAAAAATATTCCTGAATATATTTAATAAATGCATAACTTACACCGGGGCGAGGGAAACTCATGGCTTTCAATATGTGTGCGTGTTTATAACGGTTTGTGCAACTCCTGTTCCTAATCCACCGAGGCCACAGGGGACTGGTTGGGGTGTGCTAGCACCCCTGTCCTGAAACCATTCCTGTTTTAAGGGCATACAAATAAGACCCTTCAGGTTAGAGCTGGTTCTGGGGGGCCAGACCCAGATACTTTTGAGGTTGTTGTCTCGGGTATGCACGGGGCCCACTATAAACATGGTTCATTGATCGCTCCGTTAGTTTCTAATAACCAATCTTGCTTTACTTCGATGTGGATGTATGTGAAACGTTGGAGAACATACCTAGACATTCGAGGAGGACGAGTCCCAAAGGAAATAATAATAATAGTGTGATATGCTCAAGTTCACAACACACACTTGTTTAAGTTTCATGTTTTGGTTTTCAGTTTTTGTTTAACCGATCTTGGTTTTCATGAATAGATAGAATCAACAAGTTTACATGGTTTAATGTATAGTAGATTTGTTCTATATACATCTATACTTCAACTATTTAAACAAACTTAATTTGATAGTCTATTTTATGAGTTTAGAGTTTTGGTATTTTAACAAAACTTATTTTGGATTTTAAGTCAAAAACATTGATATATATATCTTTCATGTATATTAGATTATAACCATATACAACATGCTTAAAATTTGTTTCATTATCATGTTTTTGAATTTGGATGAGTTTTGGACAAAACGATTTTTCAAATCAAAAATCCAAGTTTTGGAAAATACGGAATTTGATTTTCGGTAAAATTTTCATAACACAAAAAGAGTTCAAAATGTTTGTAACTTGGTTTGATTTTTACTCAAACAAGTTTGTATTTCAAAGAGAATGTAAGAACTTATTTTTTTGGATTTTTAGAGATTTTATGGGATTTATTTAGTAAATAAAAACCCAGTTTTTAAGTCCTGAATTTTTGTCTGCCAGGCCCTAGCAATCGACCGACCCGTCATCGGACCAGGAGCCGGTCGACCGGACGTGCACATAAACGTGTACAAGGCCATATCAATTGGCCGGTTGACCGAGCAGTCGACCAACTGAAGGCAACCCACTCTCGGGTTGCCCCGGTCGACCGGCCAGAGAGCCGTTGCTCTCTGGTTCTGGGCACGGTCGACCGGGCGGTCAACCGGCAGGCTCAACGATCAATTTTTTAACCGTTGGCCGATCGACCGGAAGTCATTTCTGACCTTATCAGTTGCCAACGGGCAAATTTTTATGGGGCCTATTTATACCCCATTTGAGAGAGATTTCTTAACAAGTTTTTAGAGAGAAAAATTCGTGATCTTCTTAAGTGTTTTAACACTAGTTTTCAAAAAGAGTTTTGGTTTTTAAAGATCATTCTATATTTGTTTTCAAGAGTTGGAAAAATCAAAGAAAAATATAGATTTGGGATATTTACTTTGTTCTTCATTTCTACCTAATACTAAGTTGTTTTCCCAAGTATTTTTCCTTGTGATTTGATTTCCAACATCTTGATTTCTCACACTTGAGCTTATCATTCTATCCTCTCTATAGGATCTTTGTTTTTGTGAGAAAGAATTGGTTTGTGGTTGTGGAAACCACCAAGTTGTAAAACCTCCTTGATTTGTGTTATCCCTCTAGTGAGAGGTGATTGTGGGTATCCCTCTGGTGAGAGGTTGATAGTGGAGGTTGTGTTGGTATCCCTCTTAGTGAAGAGGTAGATTGTGTTTGTATTGGCTTTGTGCCTATCCCTCATTTGTGAGGTTGATATTGGTGGCTTTGTGCCTAGCCTCTAATTGTAGAGGTTGTGTTTGTAATTGAGAGAGGAGTTGTGTACTCCCGGTTGTATTGCCCAAAATCCCCAGTGGAGGTTCCCTATGTGGGAGTCCTGTGTGGACAAGTTAGTGGATTGGAAATCCTTCTGTGTGAAGGCGGGGACGTAGAGCTGTGTGCTCGAATCTCGAAACATATCTCGGTGTTTGCGTTTGATCCATTGACTCTCTCTCTCTCTCTTTTATATTGTGCCTTGCATCATTTCATATTGCTCATTCATATATTATATGCATGGCTTGTTTGTGTGTGCCTCACTTGTGTTTAACCACGAGAGCTTCATATAGCACCTCAACTCTTATTCAGAGGAATCAAGAGGAGTTAGTCCAGAGCCTTTGTAATATCCCTAATCTAAACTACTGTATTTTTATTCACTTCAAGTATTTATTTTGATTTACTGAGTATTTTTATTTAATCAAGTTAATTTATTTCTCTTGAGATTAATATTGTTGAATATGCAAGTTATTTTCAGATAGTATATGACAAATTATTCTTCCATTATTATTTATTGTTATTTCTATTTAGTGTATTATTATTTCTATTATTAAATATGGGAAATTATTTTGAGATAGTAAATGGTAATTTGGTTTTATGTTTACCATTATTTATCATTAACATTTCTTTTGCCAATTGTAATTATTAATTTATTTCTATTGGTTGTTGATACTATTAGTAGTTACCTCCATTATTATTATTGTTCTTTTATTATGATCATTATTTGTGATTGGTATTACTTATTTATTTTTAATATTTGCATTGATACTAATCATGGTGGTGGTGGTGTTCTCCTTGTTTAGCCTCTCACCCTATTTTCTATTTACCCATCTGGATTCTTTGCCCATCTACCCGTTTGGATTCCTAATCCTACCCATTAACCCTATAGTCCAATTACCTAATTGGATCCGGATCCAGTAGACCCAATACCCATTACACATTTATCCAATTGGATCTAACCCATTAGCATCATAACCTAACCCAACACCCAATAAGACTCCATATATATATATACCTATCTTAACCTAAACCTAGAATTGATAACCTAATCTCTCCAAATCCCCCACCTGCAACCGCCATAACCCCATCTCCATCTTCAAGATCCAGCCGCTATTCATCTTCATGGCCGAGTGCATCCCTTCATAGCATGGCACCTCCCTTTTTCTCCCTGATGTGCAGCAGCGCGGCAACAGCCCAGAGATCCACCAGCCTGCAGCCCGGCGCCTTCTCCCCCGTGCACTCCCTCCCTGGCCGCGCAGCGAGCCCCTCCCGCAGATCTGCGCACGGCAGCGCGCAGCGGAGAACCAGCAGATCCAGACTACCTCCACGGCCCAGATCTGCAACAGTGGACAGCCCCCGCGCAAGGCCGAGCCTCTCCCTTTACTGTGAGTGTCTCTCCCTCTCTCTCCCCTTATTTATTAAGTGATCGCTGATATTATTTTATAGGTGATGTAAATTGTTAAGTAGATCACTTATGTTACATGTTTATGTGTGGAGATCACCGAGCATGAAGGTGGACGATCATCTTTCGTTTATTTTACATGTTGGATGCATAGGAATATGATATGCATGATTCTTGATACATGTTAGAACCCCAGGTTTGTCCTATGAATATCTAGATGATTATTGTAGACATATCAGGATGTAGCATGAGAGTAATTGAGAGGATGTGGAGATTGGGAATATTGTGCAGGATCAATTACAACATCAGGTTGCAGGCAGATTAGTCGACTTGCCCATGTTTATAGTCGACTAACACCCTTGTTAGTCGACTAACCCCAGACCCTAGTCGACTAGTGTAGCTCCCAGGAGATATTGGACTCTCTGTATTTTCCACTGTTAGTCGACTTGACATTATTAGTAGTCGACTAACAGTGTGTGTAGTCGACTTACCCTTTAGCCCTAGTCGACTAGTTTAGCTTCCAGGTTTTATTAGACTCTGTTTCTCTGTCAGTCGACTTACCCTTTTCCCCTAGTCGACTTGGCCTTGGTATAGTCGACTTGGTCTCCTTGATTAGTCGACTACACCTTCCCCTAGTCGACTTGTTTATAACCCTAGTCGACTACTGTTAGTCTGTCAGCTGTGTGTAGTTCCTTTATTGGATTGGGACTTCACCCATGGATTATGTGATGACTACAGATGGATGTATGTGACTTCAAGGGATAGATATTGGTGGTAATGACTTGATCTAATAGAACTTAAATGCATGTATATGTTATGATACCGAGTGTTGGGATATAATGATTGATCTTAATAGAAGGGGGAAATTGTGAATACTTATGGATCAGGGTAGATTGATGGAGAGAGAGGACTAGTACTGATTATGGATATATGTTGGAACGACGATTAATGTATCAGATTTCTTGATGTGTATTGATACTTGACGATCATGGAACTATTGGTATTATGAGTTGGTTGTAACGACTTGGATCTATAGTTGAGCATATGAGATTTGTTAGATGATAGGTCCTTGATGTTAAGTAGCTATTCTATATTGTAGCTGTTTGAGGATATACTAGATGTGACCTTACCTTATTAAAAGATTAGAGTACTTGACGATTGGATAGTACATGGACTTTTCAGAGTTGGACTGAACTTGAGTTATAGATGGTATTGGAATTACGTTCTTTATAATAGCCTGATCTGCATTATGATAAGATGATACATTTCATGTAGAGGACTTTCCAGCTTGTTATTCTCTCTTGATAATAGCTTTAAAGGATGATTCATTCAGATATTGATGTGGACTTGTTATGATGTTAGAGATCGGATTATTGACGCTTGGATCAGTATATGGACTTAGTTGGAGTTTAAGTGGAACTTGGATTTATGTTATTTACATTGGATATTGATCAGTATTTAGATGGGACTATTTTAGTTGAGTGGTGATTTGGATGGTAATATCGATGACTTGAGGATATGAGTTGAATACATACATTGCTCAGATTATTCTATTCATGACAGTAGATCATTACTCAGCCCGAATATCTTGATTCACTTGAGAAAATCTTAATATCTACCTGACAACTATCATGTTCATGTTATTGAAATTTGCTGGGAAAATATTATTACACGGTAACAACACCCGCATGTTCACTTGTTATATATATTCCTGTTATACCGGCATCCTGATCACATGTTGATATTGTTACCGTGACTACCACTGAGTCGTCCCAGTGATTTAAGTAACATGTATATTAAATAATCTTGATAAACTAAAACATGATAACAAACAACTTACACTGGGATTGGGGAGATTGATGGAGGAGACAGCGTCCGTATTTTGGGTGGACCTAGGATTTAGGTTGCAGAGCCGAAAGAGGGTTCCACTGCAGGGTTCCCGTGGGGTGACTGGCACCCCGTCATGTTTCCTGTTATACATGTTATACATGTACCTGTTCCTGTTTACATGTTCCTGACTACCTTGCGGTAGGTCCTGGTTCAGCGCCAAGAGTCTGGGCCGTGGTCCCGGGTATGCACGGGACCCACCTAAAGCATGGACAATGTCTCTAACCGATCAGTTTCAATAATTTAGGGCATCAATTGGCATGTGTGGTAGGCGTAGTATGGGATGCGTCTATTACGTGTGACAATTGGTGTTCGCTGACATAATTAATAATAAACTGTTGATGCTTTGTGACTGACTGTAATCACCTGGTTGTATATTTATATATCACTATGTTAGACTCATGATTGTTACCAGGACCAGACTTTTGACCATACTTATATACCAGACTAGTGACATGTGATAGGTTGCATGCCTTGACATTGATTGCTTATTTACAGTTGTGATAGTTGTCCTATGCTTGTATTCATATTGTTATCATGTATATTACAGTTCAGTCATTTATCTTATTGTTCAGTTTCTTATATCTACAGTTGTTCTTATTATTATCTATGCACATTATTTTCTGCACGAGCTTTTCCCTTTACACACACACTCACCAGGTCGCGTTCTGACGACCCTAGATTTGCACGTCCAGATATTGGACGGTTTGTTTCTCTTGTGCAGGTGTTCGATAAGACCGTCCATAATGCGAAGAGCTGGACTCTCTCTCTCTCTCTTTGATTCTGGTACCTTTGCATTTCCTTTCCTGCTATTATTCCTTGGTTCTTGTATATCACATTTAGCCTGTCATCATATTCCTTATTTCATTCTATATTCTGTGTAGTCTTATATGTATTATTGCAGTGATCGATGATTATTTTAGTTCTGATTTATAGCTTGTTCAGGTTAATTTAGGCTTAGCGTGTATACGTGGGGTATTTTCCTCGCGTATATACGTCGCCGACCTTCGTCGCGACTCTGTTTCCGCGGATTTTGGGAAGCGGGGCGTGACAGCCCTTCACCGGAAATTCGGCTACACTTGTTGGTTACACTAAGTGTGTTGTAATTTAGTTTTAATTTTCGCATTTTGTTCATTAGATTAGCCGTACACCTATTCACCCCCCTCTAGGTGTACTTACACATCCGACATTCAAATAGAAGAACCACTCCGTTGAAGTTGATCTATATTATATAAAGTAACTAAAAATAAAAAATCAAGTATTTTGAATACTTTTTGCCCATCCATCAGTAGCGTAAAATGGACAGCCGAAAGTGGTGAGTTGATTATATATATGTCTTTAGACATACAAATTCCCGATCCGGCCATTTGATCATGATCTAAACATTTAAAAAATCCTACAAACCAATTTTTGTTAGTTTTCAAATGTTCTACACTGTTAACTAACCAACTCACTATTTAGACCGTCCATTTTTCTCCTACTTGATGCATGAGAAAAAAGTATTTAAAATACTTGATTTTTGGTTTATAAATACTTGAAATAATATAGATCAACTTTAACAAAATTGATCTATTCGGATGATGTATGGTTGTATTTGAGTGGGAAGAATTCAGGCTCGAATCCTTCCGAAAATACACAAGTCTATATGTGTGTGTGTGCGCGCGCGCGCGCAAGTGTTTGTATATGTATGTATGTTGGTACCAACATAAATACATACGTACACATCCATTCACACACATGCTTGTAGATAAATCAGTGTCTAAATCTCGATATCGGCCAATGGT
>JAVJIF010013770.1:72500-115745 GCA_038442645.1 Agave tequilana
CACACACACACACACACACACACACACATATATATATATGTATATCTACAAATATGTGTGTATATACATATGTATGTGTGTGTGCACACACCCACACATACACACACCTATATATAGCGCTCGCTCACACACCCATGCATATGTATGAATATGAACCTTACATGTGTTTACATACAAATTAAACTTTATTGAACAAACATTGCATATACTTACATATACATATATGTATACATACATACATATACATACATACATATAAGATGGACTTAAATAGTTCAGGAAGGATTTAAGCCCGAATCCTTCCCACTCAAATACGGTTTACATCATCTGAATACAAGATCCATTCCATTGAAGTTGATCTATAAATAAAAAATCAAGTATTTTAAATACTTTTGCCCATGCATCAAGTGGGAGAAAACGGACAGCCTAAATAGTGAGTTGGTTAGTTTTATAGTGTAGAACATTTGAAACCTCAGAAAAATTGGTTTGCAGAGATTTTAGATGTTTAGATCATGATCAAATGGCCGAATTGAAAATTTGTATGTCAAACTACTTTCAGTCGTTCATTTTGCGCCGTTTGATGGATGGACAAAAAGTATTCAAAACACTTGATTTTTAATTTTTAGTTCTTTAATAATATAGATCAACTTCAACGGAGTGGATCTTGTATTTGAATGTCGGGTGTTGGTATTTGAGTAGGAAGGATTCAGGCTCGAATCCTTTCGGGACTACACAAGTCTCTCTCTCTCCTTCCTCTCTCTCGCTATATATATATATATATATATATATATATATATATATATATATATATATATATATATATATATATATATATATATATATATATATATATAGGGAAAGGGAATACACCTAGGTGTAACATAAGAGGTTACACAACTTATTAAAATACACTGCATGTCACTCATATTCATGATCCAAACAATTAATTAGAATCTACATATTCTAAAACTCATATGGATTAAATTTCATGTGCATTAAAACTTTCTACCTCTCCATCTAATGATTTAAAATGGATGATTTGTAGCGATCTTAAAAGCCCTTTTTTATTTGCTAGATTAATGGGGTAGAAAGTTTCAATGCACATGAAATTGATCCATATGAGTTTTAGAACATGTAAATTCTAATTAACGGCTTGAATCATGAATATGAAGACATACATTGTATTTTAATAAGTGAGTTATAACCTCTTATGTTACACACTAGGTGTATTAAAACCTTTCTCATATATATATATATATATATATATATATATATATATATATATATATATATATATATATATATGAAGAGAGAGATAAACTTGTGCAGTTTCGAAAAGTTCGGGTCTGAATCCTTCCCACTCAAATACAACCATACATCTCCGAATACAAGATTCATTCTATTGAACTTGATCTATATTATTTAAAGTATCTATAAACCAAAAATCAAGTATTTTAAATACTTTTTGTCCATCCATCAAGCAGCGTAAAATGGACGGCCAAAAGTCATGAGTTGGTTAGATCTGTCTTTAGATATACAGATTCTCAATCCGACCATTTGATCTGATCTAAACATTTAAAAAAAATCCTACGAACTAATTTTTGTTAGGTTTCAAATGTTCTACACCGTTAAACTAACCAACTCACTATTTAGGCCGTTCATTTTCCCTACTTGATGAATGGGCAAAAAGTATTTAAAATACTAGGTTTTTAATTTATAGATACTTGAAATAATATAAATTAACTTTAACAGAATGGATCTTGTATTCGGATGATGTATGGTTGTATTTGAGTGAGAAAGATTCGGGTTCGAATCCTTTCGAAACTACACAAGTCTCTCCCTCTCTCTCCCTCTCTCTCTCTCTCTCTCTATATATATATATATATATATATATATATATATATATATATATATATATATATATATATATATCACATATACACGAACGCACGCACGCACACACACACAAATAGATATATTCTTTGGAAAGTACACACATACATATGTATATATACATATATATGTGTGTATACACATACAAACATATATGTATATGCGTGTACATATTTGTGTGTGTGGAGGCTTTAATGCTCCACGATATAACTAAGTTATATATGCACACATATAAAAGTGTATAATATGCACAGAAATTTGAAGAATCTACTCCATTTATCTTGATCTACACGTTCTAAAAGCTTTATAAACAAAAATTCATATAATTTAAAGATCAATTGCTCATGTATCAAGTGATTGTAAAGTGAATGATTTCTAATTATCAGAAAAACTCTTATTTTGTCACCACTTAAAACATTGGTAAATGAACTTAAAAATGAAAGATTTTTTGTGTATAGAACTTTGATATATGCACACCTATAAAAGTGTATAATATAGGTGTGCATATATCTTGATCTACACCACATATTATACACTTTTATATATGCACACCTATAAAAGTGTATAATATGCACAGAAATTTGAAGAATCTACTCCATTTATCTTGATCTACACGTTCTAAAAGCTTTATAAACAAAAATTCATATAATTTAAAGATCAATTGCTCATGTATCAAGTGATTGTAAAGTGAATGATTTCTAATTATCAGAAAAACTCTTATTTTGTCACCACTTAAAACATTGGTAAATGAACTTAAAAATGAAAGATTTTTTGTGTATAGAACTTTCAGAATATGTAGATTAAGATTAACAGAGTGGATGGGCTAATTTCATTGCATTACATGCGATTTTGTAGGTGGCATAACTAAATTAGTTATTGTAACATCCCTATTTAATAATATCATATTATTATTTTAAATATTTACCATTCTACCTATTATCTTATTATTATTAATTAACTTGATTTAGTATCATTATTAGTATTATTATTTATGACTTGTAGACTCTTATTGCTTATATTTAGTTATTTTAAATTATTATTAATGGGTAGTTATTCTTGATTTCAACTATTGCTACTGTTGTTATTATTATTGTAATTATTATTATTGTTAATTATTATTATGATATTGTTAATCATTATTAGTAGTGTTTAAGCTCAACCCATTCTCCTTTTTCTTTTATTTTCTTTTCCTTTTTATGGTAAGCCCACATGAGCCAAGCCCACTTCCTTATTTTCGTTCATTTTCTTCTCTTTTTTCTATTTTTCTTTAAGCCCAAAAACTAAGCAAGCAAACCCACTCTCTATTTTTCTTATTCTTCATATTACTTATTTATTTTAACTAAAACCCAAATATAACATATAACCTAAAACTCAAATTCCCATAATACTATCTTAATTCAAATCCTAGGTCTTAACTACCTAATCCTAATCCTAATCCAAATCTTATGTTCAAAATTATAACCTTAATTAATTCTATCCTAAACTATTACTTTTTCTAACTCCAAAGAAAAATCATAAACCAACTCTCCCCACCTCCTTCTTTCTTTTCTCCTCCAAAGGAGCATGAACAAAAGGGATCTTGAAGCGCAGAGATTGAGAAACATGATAGGGAAGATCAAATCCAAGTAAGTAATTTATTTAATATAAATAGTTTATAAAAAAAATCATTGTCTATACCATGATCTCCATGAATATTTTTTATACATCAAAAGCCCAATCTAAAATCCAACTAAATACATGTGAGGATATACCAACCCATTTTAAATTACATATTTTTCTGAAATTTTTACAGCAAAAGATTTTAAAAAAATAATAAATTAAAAAAAATTGGTCGCCGCTCTCGGCCAAGCTGAGAGCAGCTCGGTCTGGTTCGCTGGCCCAGGGCCCAGGCCAGGGTTGGCCTGGCCTGGCCCATTTTGGCCTAGCCTGGCTCAGGCCAGGCCTGGCCCGGGCCAGCTGGGCCACAGCAAAGGGCCAGGCCCTGTGCTGTGTGCTGCCTAAAAAAAAGAATTTCTCGGACCAGGCCTGGGCCTGGCCTGGTCCGCCCTAGTCCAGCCTGGGCCTGGCCATAGCCTGGGCTTGGGTTGCTGCATTTACAAAAAAAAAGAAAAAAAAAGAAGAGAGAAAGGAAGAAAGAAAGAAGAATTGCATGATAAAAATAATTAGTTAAAAATATCAAAAAATGGAGAAAAATATAAACAATTGTCTACAATAATTCTACTTTCTATGACAAAATTTTTAGATAAATAGCAATATGAATCAACTCAAATCACCCACTTTAAAGTCATTGTCCTTAATGGTAAATTCAGACCCGTTAAGTATTTTAAGGAGTTAAAGCCTATTAAAAATCTAACAAAAAAATTAAAAAATAGTTTAAATTAACCTAGTAAATTCATTAGACTCAGAGAACTATATTCTCAACCCCAAACTAATAAATCAAGATTAAAACTCCTTAAAACTCTCATGTAAAACATCCTTTTAAAAATTCTAACAATTTTTATTGAAATGAACCATGTAGATTTATCGGGGCCTTATGATTTCAGTGCTTTGGACTTGGGATCGAGTTCAGGTGAGTGTTCTTTTCCCCTTCAGTTAAACAAGAATTTTATAATAAATAATTTATATTGTTATGTAATTATGTTACTAAAATTTATTGAGACGATACTTGTAAGTATTTGCTCTTGTATTATTTTCTCATTCACCATTGTCATATATATATATATATATGTTACTTACTTTATTTCATGTGACCATCTGCTTTATTTTACCTGTATTAGTACCTGTATCATTTAATGTGATCATCTGACTTATTTTACTAGTGTGATTATATGTATTCCTTCATGAGATATCGATGAGTGCTCATCCTATTTAGTTAGTTCATATGAGTATTTATCAATATCATTACATGTGTGGAGGATTATTATTTTTAATTCTAGGCTAGTTGTCACACACCTTAAACAATGACTTGGATTGATTTGAGATTGGCCTGATTCATATTTGCAGACTTATTTAAGGTATTTATCAGACATTTATTTAATGATACTTCAGACGAGAATTCATTGAGACAATAAAGATGGATTAAGTAAGATGTTACCTTAAGATTGATTTATCTGAATTCTTGGATTTACATATGGACCTAGAGTTCAACTTGAGATTTACATGAATACCTTACCTTGATTTTAATCTATCACATAATACTGATTTTGGATTATTAGTTGCAAGTATTTTATTTAAATATATTCACTGATAAATTATCTGAGTAATGATGTTTATTGATATCGAGGTTGAGTACAGAGACTTTCTAAATTTCATGTAGCTTGAGGATGTCCCACTCCTTAGTTATTATTGTTGGCCCAAAGGCCTATCACCCTAGTTTTGATGATGATCAACTCATGAAGTTATGATTACTAATGATCTTGTGTTTAAATAGTAACAGATTCATTATCAAGATCTTAGTAGGTGTGGAGCTTCAACAAAGGATTTAAAGACAAGTTGGAAGCTAGCACCGGTTGATTCACGAGCCTATGCATCAAGAACACACCTAGAGATGAGCTCGGTGGATTGCATTTGGACCAAGTCAAGAAGATGAGAAGCCTTCAAGTGAAGACTTCAAGAGGATGAAGACTTGTGTCTAGGTATAAGATTTTTATTTGTTTTAGTTAAAATGTAAAGGATAGAATAGATTGGTGGATTGCTCAAGTCTATATCACACACACACTCTTGATAGAACTCTTGATAGAATGATTTTCATAAAAGATTTTCCTAGTTAAGAAAAGATTTTTATTTGTGATAAAATACAATTTGGTTTTTGGTATTTCATAGTTTACATATCTTATATCCAAAACCATGCTTAGAGCCTATTGTCAAAAACTAGATATTTCATCTTGATTGTGTAGTGGATCATATCCACACACTATGCTTTTAGAGTATATCTTGTTTTTGTATTTGATGAAAGTTTGGAAAAACATGTTGATATTTCAAAACCAAGTTTAGTCTTTATGTCAAAAACTAGATATGTCATCTTGATTGTGTAGTGGATCATATCCACACACACTATGCTTTAAAGTGTATCTTGTTTTTGTATTTGATGGAAATTTGGAAAAACATGTTGTTTTAGAAAAACAGTTTTTATTATGAGCCAATATTTCCAAGTTACAAAAATAGTCAAATCTTCAATAACATGCCTTGATTTTGTGCAAGCATGTTTCTATATCATAAAACTATTTTTGTAGAATTTCTAAGTATTTATGGGATTTTTATTAAGCCTAAAAGACCTATCCTTAATCCCAAATTTTCAGGTTCTGGCAGTTCTGATTTTTCAGAACTGACAGTGGCCGGTCGACCGGGTCGGTCGACCGGACGTGCACAGCGTGCACGCCTGTGTGCACTGGAGGACGGTCGACCGGACCGGTCGACCGCTTAAGAGAGCTTTGCTCTCGGGAATTATCGGTCGACCGGGCCGGTCGACCGACAGAGAGTTTTCTCTCTTCTCCAGTTGCGCGGTCGACCGGGCCGGTCGACCGGAGGCTGCAACGGTCGGATTTTTGACCGTTGCCGGTCGACCGGACCGGTCGACCGGTAGCTCTGACAGAGCCCAACGGTCAGATTTTCTGGCCTCTATAAAAGGGGGTTTTGTCATTGTTTTGAGCCAAGATTTTTGGAGACCTTAGAGCCTGTTTTCTCATATTCATTCCAGATGTTTTTCTCCACAAAAATAGTGAGCTAATACTTCCAATCAAAAGGGAAGGTTTTACAAGAGTGTAAAAGTGATTTCTTGAGATTTTCACCAAAGATTCTTTCCTTGCTTTCTCACACAAACACTTGAGCATCCATTGAGCTATCCATTCTATAGGTGTTGTAGTGAGAGTTTTTGTAAGGTGATCAAAGTGTTGTGATCACCAAAGACTTGTTCTTTGTTCTTTGAGGTGACGGGCAAGTGTGCTCGTTGTGGTGTGGAGTTCGGGTGTGAACTCTTGTGGTGCGAGGTGCGGCCTCGGCGAGTCGGTGGACTTGCGTGTGTAAGGGACTTGGGAGTCCGAGGGCTTGTAGGTGTTGCGGCACCGAGGAGAGATCCATTGGGATCTTGCATAGTGGAAATCCTTTGTGTGTCGAAGGCGGGGATGTAGAGCAAGTGTGCTCGAACCTCGAAACATACCCTTGTGTTTGCGATTGCTATCTCTTGCTCACTTTCTCTTTTTGTCTCTATTTTATATCTTGCATTCAATTTATTGTGTTCATCTTATATATGCATGATATATTCCCTTGTGCTCATAATTGATATACATACTTGCTTGGGATTGTTGTTAACACTAGTATTCAACCAAGAGAGCCAACGCGGCACCTCAACCCATTCAAGGGGAATCTAGAGGAGCTTGTCCAGAGCCTCGCAAGGGGAATTCGGCAACACTCTTGTGTTATACATAAGTGTTCAATTAAAAGAAGTTTAATTTGGTCAACTTAGTTTTAATTCCGCATTATTTGTTCATAAGTGACCATTAGATTAGCCATCACCTATTCACCCCCCCTCTAGGTGATCTTACAATTGGTATCAGAGCCAAGTGCTCTTGATATTAGGTCTAACAACCTAGAGTTAAAGATCCTCATTTTAGGCTAATCACAAGATTTGTACACACACAATGGACTTCATGTCACCACCCACCTTTGACATTCTTAACATCCAAATTTGGAAGGTTAAGATGTCTTGTTCCTCAAAGGACTTGGCCTTAGTGTATATCTTGCCACAACTAATAAAGAATATTGCTTAAATGGTAAGAACATTGAGGCTAATGCAAAAGCCCTTCATGCTATTAAGTCAACCCTAAATGATGATTATTTATCTAGGGTTTCTAATGTTGAATCGGCTTTTGTAGCTTGGAACATCATCACCTCCCTTGGCGAAAAGGATCTATACTATGCGGGGAGCGATTCGGACGTTGGAAGCGACATCTCCAATGTGTGCTACATGGTCCAAGGGGATAACCCCCTTGAGGTAAACACCGAATCCGATGATGAGGATGTAGACATGTCATATGATGAGCTATCTACCTTTTGTCATCTTTTGCTTGAAAAATATGACATGATTAGAAAAGAAAATAAAAATTTGAAAAAGAACATTGCTTGCATGCATAAAGAATATGACTCATTTAGAGATAACATTGCATGCTTAGAAAAAGATAATAAAAGTTGGAAAAAGAAATTTGATTGCATGCATGTAGGAAATGATTCTTGTAGAAATAAACTTGCATGTTTAGAAAAAGAAAATGAAGATTTGAAAAATGAGAATATTTCCTTAATGTCTAAATTGAATGATTTATGTAAAGGGAACACTATTTTGAAAAATAAGATTGATTTGGTGGAAAAACAAAAGGAAGATGTTTTTCAAGAAAATATTACTTTGAAAAAAAATTTATTGAAAAGAAAAAGATTTTGTTTCACAAAAGAAAAAGAAAATTGATCATATATCTCATCATGCTTTACATGCCACCACAAATGAGATAAATGTTTTGAAAAATAAAATGGATAATTTGAGTTCAACTTTGAACTCTTGTGCATTAATCATACTAAGTTGGAGTCAATGTTTTCAGAGAAACAAACTCCTCATGCTCATGCACATACTCATCAGGCTCATGCTTATGTTGCACATCACGATCATAATCACACTCATAAGCATCATACTAAGGTGTACACATGTACACATTGTGGCCGCAAAGGCCATTTAGCAAAATTTTGTTTTGATAAGAAACCTCATTTATATTTTGCTAAGTATAATAGATTTTGGGATCCTTACAATAAAGCTAACCCCAAAGGACCCAAGAAAGTATGGGTACCAAAACCCCCACCCTTTGATTTTGATGTAGGTGAGGGCTCTCACAAAACGTGAGAGGATTGGTGCCTTGATGGCGGATGCAATGGACATGATGGACAAATTTTTTGGATGCATCGCTATCAAGGAACTTTGGTGGGTCAACCACCATGCTAGGAGCTTTGGAGTTGGTAACAATTTCTAAACTCCTATTTTATTTATGTACATGCTTTTATGTTCATAATATCATTCATAGCATGTTCATGTTTTAAGATTTTATGTGCTTCATGTGGCATTTACATGCTTAAATGTAGAATGCGTCAAAACTTGCATTTACATATATGTATAGTGAACTACAATTGACTCATATATATTTGGACTTCATGCTCATTTGTATCCACTATATGCATGTGTATAGGCTAGTTTTGATGATTCGGTCATTTATACTTGTTATGCCTACCTTTTTTTTTACTTCATGTATATGTGTGTTTTAATTCAAATCTAATAAATATACATGTATACCCGTGAGTCTCTAGCTTTCATGCAAATATTTGATAGACTCTTTTACAATTTTGGGATATGTATGTGTATTGTTAGATTTGTATAATTCATATATATACCATGAAGATTGTAGTTTTTAATAAAAATGATTTTGTGTTGATTTGATAACAATGATTTCTATGTGATTTGAGCTTCAATGACAACCTTCATGAAAATACTATTTACATAACCTTTGAACACTCATCTTTTATTCAAAAATATATTTATGAGCTTTATGGACTATGAGTGCTTGGATTTTTATGTACTTAGTCTCATTCATGAAAAACATATGATTTGACATATTTGAAGGATTTTTAACTAGTTTTCAAAAACAATTTATACTAGTTATGTATTCTTCAATAGTTTTTGATATTGTCACATGATTCAATTTTTCTTAAAATTTAATGCTTCATGATTTGAATATTAGTTTATATGTTAGTTTTTGTCAAACACTAGGATTTATACTTGAACATATCATGGGCCTCAAAAGATCTATTAGTAAGTGTGCTTAAATGCTTATTTGAACCCTTGAAATGTACTTGTATTGCTTAGTTTTGATGATTCATACATATTTAAACTTATGTTCACCTTTTGGATTTGATTTATGATCATGTGCCTTTTATTTCATGTATATGTGTATTTTGCCAAACCTTAAAATATACATGTATAACTCTTGAGTCTTTTGCCTTCAATACAAATCCATTCATATAGACTCACTTGAGTTTAAGAGATATGTATGTATATTTCATGTATTGTCAAAACATACATATATCTTGACATATAGATTTTGTTTTCAATGATTTAATAAAAAAAATGTGAGATGATTTTGATGTTTATGATTTTCTAAGGAATATTGTACCTTATTGCCATTTTCATGATGCCATGTTTCACATAACATTAGTACACTCACTTCTTTTGAAACTATTTGGACTTTATAGATTAGAGTGTTTGAGTGTTTTGTGTTTCATTGCTATTTCATGAAAATCCTTAGATTTATTCCTTGATAGAAGGATTTCGTACTAGTTGTTAAACACTCTCATTTAACTAGTTCGAATTCTTCATGTGTTGTTAATGCTAAGCTTAATTCAAATCTTATTTTTCAAGCTTATGCATTAGATTTTAAAATGGTATCAATATTTTTTATTTGATATCAAAGAGAAAATTCAAAATTTGTTTTGATAAAATAAAATTACTGATTTTGTTTTGATGAGAAAAATTCAAAATTTTTGATTTGTATTGCCCCTCCTTGACTTCTTTATTTTTGACATAAAGGGGGAGAAAGTTTGTTGATTTGATTTTACTTTGAACCCTTTGTTGATGATTGACAAAAAGGGGGAGAAGTATTTGTGTTTTTGTTTTGATATATATGCATGTTTTCATTGCTTAAGGAGGAGAAGTAGTTGTCTTCCTTGTTAATTATGCATATATGTTTTGTTATGTTTTGTTATTTGCAAATAATAGGAGAAAAAGATTTGTTTTTGTGTTATCTCCATTCATTTGCATACATGTCATGTGCTTCATTGTCATATCTTTATCATTTATTTGATATGCATGAGTTAAGGGGGAGCTTCTTTGAAGCTTTACTTTAATCCATGCATATATAACTTCATGAGTTTTGTCATCATCAAAAAGGGGGAGATTGTTGGCCCAAAGGCCTATCACCCTAGTTTTGATGATGATCAACTCATGAAGTTATGATTACTAATGATCTTGTGTTTAATAGTAACAGATTCATTATCAAGATCTTAGTAGGTGTGGAGCTTCAACAAAGGATTTAAAGACAAGTTGGAAGCTAGCACCGGTTGATTCACGAGCCTATGCATCAAGAACACACCTAGAGATGAGCTCGATGGATTGCATTTGGACCAAGTCAAGAAGATGAGAAGCCTTCAAGTGAAGACTTCAAGAGGATGAAGACTTGTGTCTAGGTATAAGATTTTATTTGTTTAGTTAAAATGTAAAGGATAGAATAGATTGGTGGATTGCTCAAGTCTATATCACACACACACTCTTGATAGAACTCTTGATAGAATGATTTTCATAAAAGATTTTCCTAGTTAAGAAAAGATTTTTATTTGTGATAAAATACAATTTGGTTTTTGGTATTTCATAGTTTACATATCTTATATCCAAAACCATGCTTAGAGCCTATTGTCAAAAACTAGATATTTCATCTTGATTGTGTAGTGGATCATATCCATACACACTATGCTTTTAGAGTATATCTTGTTTTTGTATTTGATGAAAGTTTGGAAAAACATGTTGATATTTCAAAACCAAGTTTAGTGCTTTATGTCAAAACTAAATATGTCATCTTGATTGTGTAGTGGATCATATCCACACACACTATGCTTTAAAGTGTATCTTGTTTTTGTATTTGATGGAAATTTGGAAAAATATGTTGTTTTAGAAAAATAGTTTTTATTATGAGCCAATATTTCCAAGTTACAAAAATAGTCAAATCTTCAATAACATGCCTTGATTTTGTGCAAGCATGTTTCTATATCATAAAACTATTTTTGTAGAATTTCTAAGTATTTATGGGATTTTTATTAAGCCTAAAAGACCTATCCTTAATCCCAAATTTTCAGGTTCTGGCAGTTCTGATTTTTCAGAACTGACAGTGGCCGGTCGACCGGGTCGGTCGACCGGACGTGCACAGCGTGCACGCCTGTGTGCACTGGAGGACGGTCGACCGCTTAAGAGAGCTTTGCTCTCGGGAATTATCGGTCGACCGGGCCGGTCGACCGACAGAGAGTTTTCTCTCTTCTCCAGTTGCGCGGTCGACCGGGCCGGTCGACCGGAGGCTGCAACGGTCGGATTTTTGACCGTTGCCGGTCGACCGGACCGGTCGACCGGTAGCTCTGACAGAGCCCAACGGTCAGATTTTTCTGGCCTCTATAAAAGGGGGTTTTGTCATTGTTTTGAGCCAAGATTTTTGGAGACCTTAGAGCCTGTTTTCTCATATTCATTCCAGAGGTTTTTCTCCACAAAAATAGTGAGCTAATACTTCCAATCAAAAGGGAAGGTTTTACAAGAGTGTAAAAGTGATTTCTTGAGATTTTCACCAAAGATTCTTTCCTTGCTTTCTCACACAAACACTTGAGCATCCATTGAGCTATCCATTCTATAGGTGTTGTAGTGAGAGTTTTTGTAAGGTGATCAAAGTGTTGTGATCACCAAAGACTTGTTCTTTGTTCTTTGAGGTGACGGGCAAGTGTGCTCATTGTGGTGTGGAGTTCGGGTGTGAACTCTTGTGGTGCGAGGTGCGGCCTCGGCGAGTCGGTGGACTTGCGTGTGTAAGGGACTTGGGAGTCCGAGGGCTTGTAGGTGTTGCGGCACCGAGGAGAGATCCATTGGGATCTTGCATAGTGGAAATCCTTCGTGTGTCGAAGGCGGGGATGTAGAGCAAGTGTGCTCGAACCTCGAAACATACCCTTGTGTTTGCGATTGCTATCTCTTGCTCACTTTCTCTTTTTGTCTCTATTTTATATCTTGCATTCAATTTATTGTGTTCATCTTATATATGCATGATATATTCCCTTGTGCTCATAATTGATATACATACTTGCTTGGGATTGTTGTTAACACTAGTATTCAACCAAGAGAGCCAACGCGGCACCTCAACCCATTCAAGGGGAATCTAGAGGAGCTTGTCCAGAGCCTCGCAAGGGGAATTCGGCAACACTCTTGTGTTATACATAAGTGTTCAATTAAAAGAAGTTTAATTTGGTCAACTTAGTTTTAATTCCGCATTATTTGTTCATAAGTGACCATTAGATTAGCCATCACCTATTCACCCCCCCTCTAGGTGATCTTACAATTATCTTGATTGGATTGGAACTATTGGTGATGTAACTTAAACTATAATTATATTTAGATCTTAGATTTGACTGGTTCATGATGGTAGTTATACGAGTTGATATCTGAGTGACATTATCAGTAAATTTGATTATTTTTATTGATAGTAAAATAGGTGAGAGTTAAGGTAGATATTGATGACTGATTAATTAGGAGATTCTTTATTAAAAGAACGAGATATTGGACTTGAATTTGTTAGTAGACTCGATTGAATTGGAGTTGACCTTGAGTTAAGGAGTAGACGTAAATTGGGTTAACCTGACCTGGTGGCATGTATATACATAATTGACTAATTACTTAGATTTCTGGATCTTGTTGAACTTAATGGAAGTGAGAGTGTGATGGTCTTAATTAGGATTGGATAGTGATGATTGGTTGGATATAGATGAGTATGCATTTTATTTATTGGGATTTGGATATATCGATGATGTTGAGGATCTGGGTTGATTAAATATTTTGCCGGATTATTCTATTCATGCCAGCAGGTCATTACTTATTCTGAATATCGTAATTTACCTGAAGAACTTGACTGATTATACTTAGCATCTATCTGATAATTATAATATCCATGTTACTATAATTGCTGAAAAAATATTGTATACGGTAACAACTCTTATGTTATACTTGTTACATGCCCTGTTATACGGTATCCTGTTCACTGACATTATATGTCCTGTTATACCGGTATCCTGATTACACATGTTGACATTGTTACCCATTGAGTTATCCTAGTAGTCTAGATAACATGTACATTAAATAATCTTGATAATCTAAATAACCTGATATTAAATAACTTACACTAGGATTAAGGAAATTGATGGAGGAGACGTCTGTATTTTGGGTGGACTTAGGATATAGGTTACGCAGCCGAAAGAGGGTTCCACTACAGGGTTCTCGGGGGGTGACTGACACCCCGTCCTGTTCTTGTTCCTGTTAAACATGTTATATATGTCCTTGATTACCTTGCGGTAGAGGGCCTGGTTCAGCGCCAGGAGTCTGGGACGTGGTCCCGGGTATGTACGGTACCCACCTAAAGCATGGACAATGTCTCCAACCGATCAGTTTCAATAACTTAGGACCTTGATTGACATGTGTAATAGGCGTAGTATGGGATGCGTCTATTACAGGTGGCAATTGATGTTCGCTGATATAATAAATAATAATATACTGTAACTGATTATCTTTCGCTGATACATGTATGTGTATGTTGGACACCCGATGTTACACCTCACCTGATTGGACATCTGACTCTAGTACTGACTGACTCTACCCGCTTGATATATAGATCATGATAGATACCTGCCTGAATACCTGACTGGACACATACTCTACCGTGTGCTATCCATATAACTGTTTATTTACTTTATTAATGTCATTTCTTATTTCCGTATATATATTTTCTTTATCTGCTCACATGTTATATGCACATGCACTTTTCAGTTTATTCTTACACATTCACTAGGAGTTCTGACTCCCTAGATTTGTATATCCAAATCCGTGGCTATTTATTACTAATCAGGTATTTGGAGAGGATAGCATGCATCTTGAGAAGCTGGAGTCCCTCTCTTCTTGATTTATCATAGTAGATTTTATACCTTGTTCAGGTTACTTTAGGCTTAGCATATGTGCGTGGGATATTGTTCTCGCGTACACATGTCGCCGACCTCTGTCGCGACTCTGTTTTCGCGTATTTTGGGAAGCGGGGCGTGACAGTTATGCCCTAGAAGTATTAAACCCTTACACATATATCTATATGTGTATATGTGGGGAGAGACTTTAATACTCTCAGGACATGACTAAGCTAATTATGCATACCTATAAAAGTGTATAATATGCAAATAAATTGGACAATCCACTCAATTCATCTTGATCTACATGCTTTAAAAAGTTTGTAAATAAAAAATGATGTGTTTTGGAGGCCAGTTGCTCATGCATTATTGGTTGGTGAAATGAACTATTTTCAATTGCTAGAAAATTGTTCATTTTGCCACCACTTAAAGTAAAATGTATATATTTTTTTGTTTATAGAGTTTTTAAAACATGTAAATTAAGATAAACAGAATGGATCAACTAATTTCATTACATAACATGTATTTTTGTAGGTGGGCACAACGGGCATAACTTACTGCCCTAGGAGTATTAAAGCCTTACCCATATATATGTATGTATATGTATATATGTATCTAAGTCGGTATCAACATAAATATAGACACACACACTTGTAGATAATTTAGTGTTTAAATTCTCGGTATATTCTATAAATATCGGGATTTATAGGATAATATCGATAATATCCGCAAGGGAAAAAGTTTACACACATCAATGGAAAAGGTATCAATATCGTTAATATCCTATAAATATCGGCCCCAATAATGGCTGATATTATAATATCATATTAGGTACCTAGAAATATATATTGGAATCAGCTGATAATGGAAACCATGATATACATACAGTCGTAGACACACACATAAATATACATATATATATGTATATTATGTATGTAGAGATAGACTTGTGTCATTCCGGAAGGACTCGAGGCTAAATCCTTCCCACTCAAATACAACCCTAGGACATCCGAACGCAAGATCCACTTTGTTGAAGTTGATCTACATTATTTCAAGTAAGTAAAAATAAAAAATCATGTATTTTGAATACTTTTTGCCCTTCATCAAGTAGGCACAAAATGGACGGCCGACATAGTGAGTTAGTTAGTTAACGGTGTAGAATATTTAAATCTAACAAAAATTAGTTTTGAGGGTTTTTAAGTGTTTAGATCATGATGAAATAGTCGGATCGAGAATTTGTATGTCTAAATACATAGATCTAAGCAAAATGCTATTTTCGGTCGTCCATTTTGTGCCAACTTGATGGATGAGCAAAAAGTATTCAAAATACATGATTTTTTATTTTTGTTACTTGAAATAATGTAGATCAACTTTATGGAATGCATCTTGCATTCGAATATCGTAGGGTTGTATTTGAGTGGGAAGGATTCGGCATCGAATCCTTCCAGAATGACACAAGTCTATCTCTATGTATGTATGTATATATATATATATAGAGAGAGAGAGAGATAGACTTGTGTAGTTCCAGAAGGATTCGAGCCCGATTTCTTCCCACTCAAATACAACCATACATCACTCGAATACAAGATCTATTCCATTGAAGTTGATATATATTATTTCACATATTAATAAACCAAAAATCAAGTATTTTAAAAACTTTTTTCCTCATGCATCAAGTAGGAAAAAACGGACGGCCTAAATAGTGAGTTAGTTAGTTTAATGGTGTAGAACATTTGAAACCTAACAAAAATTGGTTTGTAGGGGTTTTTAAACGTTTAGATCATGATCAAATGGCAAGATCGAGAATTTATCGAGAATTTATATGTCTAAAGATATATCTAACCAACTCACTACTTTCAACCGTCTATTTTGCTCCGTTTGATGGATGGGCAAAAAGTTAGACCCCCCACCTACGGATCCTTTTTCACTCGATGTCGATGACTCCGTTAATGCTAACGATGCCAATCTTGATCTTGAGCATCTCTCCAAGGATGCTGACGAGGTGGGCTGGATCATTGTGACCAGAAGATAGCTACCACTCGAGTTGGTTTTCAAAAACTTACCGCGGGCCACGGTTCACGTCCTGTGCAAGGGGGTAACAAAAAAAAATGGCACCAAGCCTCAACAGAACCCAAGAGCATTGCAACATCACCGGATCAAACAGTGGAAGTTTATCCTTGGATCCATGGCCACACGGTGGAACAAGATCTGTGTGTCTTGTAGAAAGCTTGATGATGAATGTAATTTGGATTTCATTAAGCTTGAGATTTCCTCAAATGGTAAATCCTTCGCTCTTATCCCTAGATCTGATATTCTTTCAAATGTGGATCGATGGAGTAATACTTTAGTTGGTTATGTGGTTGGAAATAAGCCTTTCTGTCTACAAATTAAGGCATGTGTCAATCGTATTTGG
Source organism: Agave tequilana (assembly GCA_038442645.1). Lineage (NCBI taxonomy): Eukaryota > Viridiplantae > Streptophyta > Magnoliopsida > Asparagales > Asparagaceae > Agave > Agave tequilana. The sequence continues at coordinate 89,578 of JAVJIF010013770.1, forward strand.
AACCCTTCATGCTCACTCGAAATTCATTCTCGAAAGAATGGTTTCTTTTTCTTCAAATTTGGTGATGCAGGGGAATATGATAGGATCTTACAAACTGGTCCTTGGATATTCGATTGGAGGCTGATAGTGTTGAAGAAATGGACTGAACAAATTGGACTCGAACGGGATCTCCTCTCCTCCATTCCAATTTGGGTGTGTTTCCCTTCCTTGCATCTAAAACTACGGTCTCGGTCTATCATCAGTAGAATTGCTAGCTTGTTAGGAGTTCCAATTCACATGGACAAGGACACAGCAAATGGAGAGAGACTATCTAATGCTTGCTGTTTTATAGAGGTTGCAGCTTCAAAACCATTACCTAAATCTCTTTCTTTGCATTTGGAAGGAGGAGAAGAGTTAGGCATTGCAGTGGAGTACGAGTGGATTCCGCCTACTTTTGGTCACATGCCAGCCCATTGCCCTATGGAGCAAAGTCTGGAAGATGGAGCAAAGTCTGGAAGCAATCGGCTAAGAAGGATTTAACAAATCCTATAGGATGAAATGAGACAACCTATGTTGCTGACAAGGGTGAAAAGAATGGCATACGTGGTACAGGATCAGGTTCTGCTGAAGGAGTATCTGAGCATGCAGTTCACATTAATGCACTGTTGGGGGACAATTGTGATGTTAGCAAGAGAGGAGTTCAATTTTCTGGTGCAGTTACCTGCACAACAATCTCCACTAAGCTCTAAGGGATCTACTGCAGAAGTTCATCATATCTCTAGGAGGTTGTTACTAATGTGGAGGCTATTAATGTTGGGGAGCAGGTATACAGACAAGCAATACAAGAGGAGGAGATTCTGTCAAGGATGCTTAGAATTGTGGGGTACCTTTTTTGCGTAAAAGTCAGGTACCAGGCTCAGTACAGCATGGACCAGTGCAGACTTTGGCATCTTCTGATGCTGGGTTGCCTGCTACTACTCCTAGGGAGAGTCAGAATCTAAGGGTTCAGCAATCTATTCATCAGTCTCCTAATGTAACGATTGGGAATTCTCCACGCGCCTGCCGCGTCGATCAAACTGCTGCCTGGGCGGGAACTGCAGAGACGGTAGAAGGGTGAAGTAAAAGATGTATAGATATGGATAAAATGGGCTCATGATAGACATATATATGTATAAACAGATATATATAAGATAAGAAAAGAAATGCATATGTAACAAGAAACATATAGGGACTGCTAACAACAAAAGAATGGAAATCCCACTCGGGTTATAAGTCCAAACTCAATATACAATAAAGTCCCGAATAGGTATACAAGGTCTGAGTCTCTAATATATGAAAGTCCCAATATAGGGATATAGAGTCTATACAAATGAGATGGGACTAGCCCTTAGCCACAACAAATGAAATAATAAATACAACAAATGGTAGAAACTCAAAAGGAGTAACTCTAAACTAATACCAAAGAACGACTCTACTCTCAGAGCGAAATCCTCAACGGAAATGCCTCTCTCCGGATGCCACTCCAAAACCTGAAAGGGGGAGTGGAAGAATGCACGACGTCAACACGCCAGCAAGTCAAAACTCAAAGGTTGCCTCCCACCATGAGTTCGAAGCCGGCTCATAAATGTTGAATTACGGGTCGTTATGCTTGGTATCAGAGCTCTAGGTTTAAGCTTCCTAGGGTTTTCATCACCTGTGTCAGTTATGAAGCAAGTATAGGATTCTTTAGAATTCTTCGAGTCTAGAATCCACGGAATTCTCAGTCCAAGTGAGGATGATTGCATGATTGTTTTGTGTTATGTTATTTGTATGCAAGATTTTTTTTGTATATTGTTGATTTCAACCATTTGAAATCTACTTGATGATTATGGGTGCCTAATATTTGATTTTGAGAGATTTTGTTTTGTTTGAATTGTCGCATGCTTAAGACGCGTGGGATAGTTACGTGAACTTTGTGTGTGTATGGACACGTGTACGAGCGTGGGTGGTTTATTGCATGCATTCAATGCGTGGGATAATTAAGTGAGCTTTGCATGTGTGTATGAGCACGTGTATAGGTGCGTGTGAATTGTTGCATGCATTCGACGTGTGGGATAACTACGTGGGCTTTGCATGTGTGTATAGACACGTGAATAGGCGTGTGTGATTTGATGATTTTCTTTTTATGCTTATCGGGTTAACATTATGTATATTTATCCTATAACTATGCGAGACATATGTTATATACATGAGGGTTTTCTTGTTTGGATTATTTCTTCGACGTACTAGTTTTGTGCAATTAGAAGTTAGGATATACATAGTTGTGTTAACTCATCCTGTATGATTTGATTCTGCGTGATAGACCATTGAATGTCATGGTAGTTAATTTCAAGGACGAAATTCTTATTTAGGTGGGGTGAATGTAACACCCTGAAGATTTTGAGAGTTTATTTGGTATTATATTCATTTTTGTGTGTGGATATACATATAGGTGTATAGTAGAAGTCGACTAAAGTAATAATCAATTTTCAACCATCTTCTAAGTCATTAGTTGATTAATCTGAACTATTAGCTGACTAATATGACCTATTAGTCGACTTATAATAAGAATAAGTCGACTGTACCTGGCTGTCAGCAGTAGTTCTATACTGACGCTTGTTCAGTATTTTGATCATAATTTTTTGATCCGATATTTATTTTCTATGATTTAAGATGCATTTGAAAGCTAACTTTCAGGACTACAAATTTCATTTTATGACCTTTTTGTGATTTGATCGTTTAATATGTTAAAATTGTGTTTTAAGTCAATCTATGTGTTGAAACAGTTCTTTCAAATATTTTGGAAGAAGTCAATTTTGACTTTTCCTCTTTTTAGATATTTGTTCTTAATGGGTTGAATCCACTTTTGGGTATTGGGTGTAGACCCAATAAGCGGGTGTTTGCAAACCAAGAACCCTTTGATATATATATGCGTGTGTGTGGAGGGTGAGAATTTCATGAGAAATTCATTTGCAACTCCCTCTTCTTCTCTATCCTTTCTCTTCTCTCTCTTCTCTCCCTGGTGGCCGCCATGCTCATGACCATGAGCATGAGAGAAACAGGAGCTAGCCTTGGAGCTTGGCTTGGTGTTGTGAAAGAGGAGCTTGGGGAATTTCTCTTGGAGCAAGATTTGCAAGGAGAGACTTGTTATCAAGATTTCATCATCTAAATCATCGCATCTTGGGCTAGCAAGGCAAGTTAATCTCTATCTTGCTACTCCCTATGGTTTTGATTGCTTTGGTGTAATAAAAACGATATTTTTATTTAACAATAAATTAAAAATGTGATTTTTAGTATGTTATAGTTATTGGATCTTGTTATAACTTATAGATCTTCATGCTACGATCTTTATCAAACTTGTGTATGAATTTAGATTTGTTTAGATTAATAAAAATAGTATTTTTATTAGATCAAGAAAAGGATAAGTTAAAAATGTCATTTTTAACATGTTAGCAAGCTTAGAATCATGTAGGATTTATACATGAGTATTTTTTAGTTGCTATTATGCATATACTAGAGTATGAGATTTATTTGATAATAAATATTTGATGTTCATTTTACCCATGAGTTAAAAATAAAGATTTGAGCATGTTAGAATGTAATGTTCATGCTAAGTTAAAAATATGAGCATGTATATGGATTTGGGTGTGTATTATGCATGTGTAGTTACTTCTGATACGTGCATGAGACATGTGGGCTTGAGCATGCATTGAGTACGTATGTGTGAACACGCATGTAAGCGTGTATTGAATAATGTTATTGGCGGCGCGTTTTTGTATACATTCGCAGTTGGGGGAGAAACATGTATACTTATGTGTGTGTTTTTGTATACATTCGCAGCTGGGGGAGAAACCGAATGATATACTTATGTCTATGTATTGTACACATTCACAGTTGGGGGAGAAACCGAATGGTGTACAAATGTCAAGTGTTGTGGGTATTCGTGATTGGGGGAGAAACCGAATGGTAAACATGTGTGTTAATGTATTATCTAAGAAATTTATAGTTTGTGCACGGGGGTTATCACCTCAGTTATATTTTATTATCATTAGTTATTAACTGTGTATCATGTACACACACGGACATGTTAAATATGATATTTTAACTTATCCTTTTCTAGATCTATTGAAATACTATTTTTATTAATCTAAACAAATCTAAATTCATACACAAGCTTGATAAAGACCGTAGCATGAAGATATATAAGTTATAACAAGATCCGATAATTATAACATAGTAAAAATCATATTTTTAGTTCATTATTAAATAAAAATATCATTTTTACTACACCTAAACAATCAAAACTATGGGGAGAAGCAAGATAGAGATTAATTTGCCTTGCTAGGCCAAGATGAGATGATTTAGATGATGAATCCTTGATGACAAGCTTCTCCTTGTAAACTTGCATCAAGAGAAAATCCCCAAGCTCCTCCTCCATAACACCAAACCAAGCACCACCATCAGCTCCAAGGCTAGCTCCTCTTTCTCTCATGCTCATGATCATAAGCATGGCCAGCCACCAAGGAAGAGAAGAGAAAAGAAAAAAGAGGGAGAGAGAGAGAAGAAGAAGAGGGAGTTGCAAATGAATTTCTCATGAAATTCTCACCCTCCACACATATATATTAAAGGGTTATTGGGTTGCAAACACATGCTTATTGGGTCTACACCCAATACCCAAAGTGGATTCAACCCATTAAGAACAAATATCTAATAAGAAGAAAAGTCTAACTTGACTTCTTCCAAAATATTTGAAAGAAAAACTATTTTCAGTGCATAGACTGACTTAAAATACAATTTTGACATATTAAATGATCAAATCACAGAATGGTCATAAAATAAATTTGTAGCCCTACAAGTTATCTTTCAAATGCACTTTGAATCATAGAAAACAAAGATCGGATCAAAAAGTTATGTTCAAAATACTGAACAGGTATTAGTACAGCACTACTGCTAACAGCCAGGTATAATCGACTTATACTTATTATAAGTCGACTAATAGGTCATATTAGTCGAGTAATATGTCATATTAGTCGAGTAATAGTTCAGATTAATGGACTAATGGCTCAAATAGAAGCTGGGTTGGATATTGATTATCACACTAGTTGACTTATACTTTTTATAAGTCGACTAGTTAGTGCATCAATGCAAGAAATTACTAGGCAACATGTATATACTCATGTACACACATTACTACAATCAACACTCATCAACACGTATATGTTGGCCTAGAGGCCTTCCTCTCTAGTTTTGATGATGATTAACTCATGTAGTTATGTTACTAATAATCTTGTGATTTTAGTTTCAGATCTTATAACAAGATATTAGTTGGTGATTGCTTCAAAAAGAGGAGTTTGGAAACTCCTCTTTTTGAAGCAATCACCAACTAATATCTTGTTATAAGATCTGAAACTAAAATCACAAGATTATTAGTAAACATAACTACATGAGTTAATCATCATCAAAACTAGAGAGGAAGGCCTCTAGGCCAACATATACGTGTTGATGAGTGTTGATTGTAGTAATGTGTGTACATGAGTATATACATGTTGCCTAGTAATTTCTTGCATTGATGCACTAACTAGTCGACTTATAAAAAGTATAAGTCAACTAGTGTGATAATCAATATCCAACCCAGCTTCTATTTGAGCCATTAGTTTGGAAGCCTTCACTTGGTGATTCCAGTGCCCGAGCATCAAGATCATACCTTTGCACTCGGTGGATCACGTTTGGGATCGAGTCGACTTGAAGATGGAAGATCGTCAAGAAGACTTAGGTATCCTAGTTTAGTTTAGTGTGTTTTAGATCCATGTGTAAAGATAAGAATAGTTGATATGCTCAAGTGCACAACACACTCACGTTTATGTTTTGAATTTGTTTTCATGAATAGTAGATCAAAACAAGTTTAAATGGTTTTTATGTATATTAGATGTGTTCAATATACATACATGCTTCATATCTTATACAAACTTAGTTTGATATGTCTATTCATGAGTTTTAGGAAAAATCAGATTTCCTATTGAAAAATACAAGTTTGGTAAATACAAGTTTTGGTTTTTGGTAAAAATGTTAAAACACAAAAATAGTTTCATATGCTTGATATTTGAGCTAAACTTTTTATCACATGTTTATGTATCAATGCAAAATGATAAAACTATTTTTGGGAATTTTTAGAAGAGATAAAAGATTTTTAAGAAATATTTTTAACTTTTTCTGACCCAGGTTTTGTCCCAGAGTTTTGCTGACAGGCCAGGTCGGTCGACCGCACGACCGAACCAAGGGCCGGTCGACCGACGTGCACAGCCTTGTGCACGTTTGTCAGACACAGGGCCGGCCGACGGACGGTCGACCGGACCAGAGAGCTTTGCTCTCTGTATCTGGGCGGTCGGCCGACCGGAGCAGAGAAGTCTGCTCTATGTATCTGGGCGGTCGGCCGTGCGGTCGACCGGGTTTGACTAACGGTCATATTTCTGACCGTTGGCGGTCGACCGGGCCGGTCGACCGCAAGCCTGTCAGGCTGCCAGATCAGCCTAACGGCTAGTTTTCTGTTTGGCCTATATAAACCCCATTTCTTTGGGATTTTGGCTAAGATTTTCTGAGCTAATTTTTCCCCATTCTCTGGTTTTAAAAACAAGTTTTTAAAAGAGTTTAAACAACAAAAAAATTCATTCTATTTGTTTTTAAGTGTTTTATTTATTTCAAAGAAATTAGGGTTTTGGGAAATAGTTTTTGATCTAAACTTCTATATCTATTTTGGTGTTTTCCCAAGAGAATTTTTTTGATCAAAACACTTTGTTTTCCACACTTGAGCTTATCATCTATCCTATTCTATTAGGATCTTGTTTAGTGGAAAAAGAGATTGTTTGAGGTTGTGGAAACCTCTAAGTTGTAAACCCTCCTTTATTTGTGTATCCCTCTTTGGTAGAGGTTGATCGGAGTGGTGTTTGGATCCCTCTTCGGTAGAGGTGATTGTATTTGTATTGGCTACGGGCCTTATCCCTCTTCGGTAGAGGTGGATTGTGGTTGTATTGCCTCGGTGGCATTGTAAGGTTGAGAGAGGAGTTCGGTACTCCTTTAGTGGATTAGAAATCCTTCTCGGTGAAGGCGGGGACGTAGAGCTAGGGGCTCGAACCTCGGAACATATCTTTGTGTTTGCGTTTGATCCATTATCTCTAAACTCTCTCTCTCTCTCTCTTATATTTGTGCATAGCATCATTCTTCATTCATATCATTCATATTGCTTGTGTTGCCTTGCATCTTTCATATTGTTGTATATCCATTATATGCTTGGCTTGTTTGTATGTGCCTCACTTGTACTTAACCACAAGAGCTTCATATAGCACCTCAACCCATATCTAGGGGAATCAAGAGGAGTTAGTCCAGAGCCCTTCACGGGGAATTCGGCCTTGTGTGTTGTACTAAGTGTGTTGCAATTAGTTTTTAAGCTTCCGCATTTAAGCGCATTTAGTTTCTAGATTAGCCATATCACCTATTCACCCCCTCTAGATGTTTTCAATTGGTATCAGAGCCTACGCTCCTGATACTTAGGCTTAACATCCTAGGAGTGAGATCCTTTGTTTTGCTAATCTTGTTTGCATTTGCTTGTTTGCACACATATAGTTTATACCATGGACTTCATGACCCCACCTAGATTTGACCCTTCTAACATTCTTGTTTGGAAGACTAGGATGTCCATCTATTTACAAACCTAGGTTATAAGGTTCACCTTGCCATTACCAAGGAATCCTACCTCAGTGATAGCAAGCATATAGGGGCCAATGCACAAGCCCTTGAGGCCATTAGAAGCACGCTACCTAAAGAATATCTTATGCTTGCTTCTAACTTTGATTCCGCATTTGCAGTGTGGAACATGTTGACAACCACCACCACCTCCAAGCTTCAATTGCCTATTCAACCGGAGGAGTCTAGTGGAGAATCCGAGTCTCAATGCCACATGGTCCAAGGGAATGACTCCCTTGAGGTACAATCGGAAACTCAACTAGATAGTTTTGATTCTAGTTCTTCATGTAATGATTTTGTTGATCCCCATGCTTTAAATGAAGAACTATCTATAGTTTGTGAAAAATTGATTGAAAAATATAACATTTTGAAAAAGAAGACATTTGCTTTAACTAAAGAAAATGAAAAATTGTCTTCTAACTAGACAAGGTTTTGCAAGAGAAGGTTGAGGTCTATAATGAAAGGGATTCATTGAGATCTCAATTAGAACTTGCACTTAAAGAAAATGAGTTTTTAAAATCTAAAAATGATTGCCATGTTATTTTGAAAAATAATGATGTTTTGTCTTCAAAAGTAGATTCTATTTTAAGAGATAACAATATTTTGAAAAATGAAATTGATTTTATCTCTAAAGAGTTAGAAATTTGTTTAAAGAAAAATAAATCTTTGAAAAATGATTTGGATTCACATGTTTGCCATGCTAGGGTAGTTTCATCTAAATCACCCATTGCATGCCACACTTCTTCTTTGATAACAATGATATATCTATGCTTAAGAAGAGTGTAGATTGTTTGGGCTCCACTTTGAGCCAATGTGTAGTGGGCCATACACGTTTGGAAACTTTGTTTCGAAAGAAACAAGTTCCATCTATTCATGCACACCCTACACGGCATACACATGCTCCTCACGGACACACCCATCACTTGTATGCTCATGTGTACACTTGTACACATTGTGGACGTAAGGGCCACCTTGCTAAATTTTGTTTTGATCGTATACATGATGTAAATTTAGCAAATAAATTTGTTTGGGTTAGAGAAGGGACTAACCCCCATGGACCCAAAAGATTATGGGTACCAAAGACCACCCCTCGTGTTTATGATGTAGGTGTGGGCTCTCGCATGACGTGAGAGTTGCCGTACCTTAGAGTGGATGCGTTCTGTGCTTAAAGGAAACTATTTGAATGCTTCACTTTCAAGGGATGTTTGGTGGAGAGGACCACCATGTTTTGGAGACAAGGAAAGTTGCCTTCTAGGTTTTGGTAACGATTCCTAACTCCTATTTATTGTTTACATGCTTTCCATTTCATTGTTTATAGCATGTTTTATTGTTTGTAGATTATTATGAAAATGCCATGATTGTTAGATTCTTGACATACATGTATAGCCTTTGAGACACCCATATTTAATATGGACTATTATTTTTGTGTTCTCACCTTTGTTTAGCTATCATGTTTATCATAGGTTTAATAACATGTGGATTTACATAATAATCGTATTTATGTTTATTATGTTAATTTTTTTATCTTGTTTTGATGCTTCATGATTTGATTACATGTTTAGATGTTAGTTTTCACTAAAACTAGGTATATACTTGTGCATATAGTGGGCCACAAATAAATTTATATATGTTTGTGCTTGAATGCTTATTTGTTCCCATTAGATGTGCTAGTATAGTCTAGTTTTGATGATTCATGCATTTTAAACTTGTATTCCTATTTTTGATTTGTTTTATAAGTTTTCATTTCATGTATATGTTTATTTTGCCAAACCTTAAGATATACATGTATACCCCTTGAGTCATTTGCTTTTCATGCAAATCTTTATTTATGGACTCAATTGTGTTTGGGGATATGTATGTATACTTCTTGTGTTGACAAATCATACATATACCTTGAAATGAAATTTGTTTTAATGAAAATTTAGTTATTCATGTTTCATGTTTTTGTGTTTATGTTTAACTTCATGTATATGTCCATTTTATCCAAATTATTGTTATGCATATACATCCTTTGAGCCACGTGCCTTCATGCATATATCTTTGTGGACTCGTTGTGTTTGGATATGTATGTATACTTTAGTTTGTATAAGACATACATATACCTTGAAGATTAAATAAGTTTTAATGATTTTCATGTTTTCATATTTAAAGGAATATTGAGCTTAATGGAACATTTTTTTCATGATTGTGATCTTCACACCTTATTTGTACACTCACATTTATTGTTTACTCATGTTTTGTTTTCATGAGTTATATTTATGCTTAATTGACTTGAGTGTTTGATATCATGTGGATTTCTTATTTCATGAAAAACAATTTTATGTTTTATTCCTTGCTTGAAGGATTTCGTACTAGTTAACAAGTTTTTCCATTTAACTAGTTCTTATTCTTCATTATGGTAGAGTTTTTCAAACATACTTTATATTTTCAATCTATTTTTAAAAACCCCTACCATCCACGGGCGGATGGATGGGCGATCATGCTCATGTATGCTTTATAATGAAAATCATTTTAAACTTGAACATGATTGGGAGGATAGGTAATATGAGATATACACTTAATCTTATTATTGTTTCAATTGGTATCATTGAATTCTTTCAATTGGTATCAATTTTGACCCTTCTGTATACTCATATATGTTTGTATGTATGTATGCTTTCATTCCTATAGTATCAATTTCGATTGGTATTAAATTTTTCATACATATATATTTTGTTTATGCTTAAGCTTGTATGTTTAAATGAATATCATGTTTCAATTGATTAGTTTTCAATTGGTATCCTTAAAAAAGCTTATGCATGTTTTAGTTGGTATTTCATAAAGGGGGAGAAAATTTGGTTTTGTATTTCAATTGGTATTTGTACTCCCTTACTTTATGATAGAAAATAATAATTTCAATTGATATCATATGTTTAAAATGAACAATTATAATTTCATTTGGTATCAAGATGTTTTTTTCATTTTTTATATTGGTATCTAGAGGCACTTCGTTGTCATATTTTTAATTGGTATCATATTTAATGTCACCCCTTATTGACTTTGTTTTTGTTTTAGACAAAAAGGGGGAGAACAATTTTTTATTATTGTTTTGGTTTTTACCCTTTTGATGATTCCTTGTTTCAAACAAAATGGGCAGAAAAATTTATTGTTTTGGTTTTACCCCTTTATTGATGATTGACAAAAAGGGGGAGAAAGATTTGAGTTTAATTGTTTTATATATGCATACTTATGTTTTTTTTGCATATATTAAGTTTAATTGGTATCTAGAACATGTTTATTTTGTTTTTGAAAATTTCATTGGAAAATTCCATGGTATCTAGAGCCTTTTATTGTTTATGCATATCTATGCATGTTTCATATTTTATAATTTCATTGGTATCTAGAACCTTTTATTGTTTATGAAAAACACCTAGAGGGGGGTGAATAGGTGTTAGTGCTAATCTAGTAAACTAAATGCGCTAAATGCGGAAGCTAATGCAAATTTTGCAACACACTTAATACAACACACAAGTGTAGCCGAATTCCCCGTGAAGGGCTCTGGACTAACTCCTCTTGATTCCCCTAGATATGGGTTGAGGTGCTATGTGAAGCTCTTGTGGTTAAGTATAAGTGAGGCACACACAAACAACCAAGCATATAAGAGATATAGCAATATGAGATATGCAAGGTACAACACAAGCAAATAGATATGAATGATATGACAATAAGAATGATGCTATGCACAACACAAATGTAAAGAGAGAGAGTTAGAGAGACAATGGATCAAACGCAAAGTCCAAGATATGTTTCGAGGTTCGAGCACCTTGCTCTACATCCCCGCCTACACCACCGTGTAGGATTTCCAATCCACTATCTCCCACCGAGGGAACCTTCACCGAGAAGGATTTGTTACAACTCTAGGAGTACCAAACTCCTCTCTCAAACAACCACCTCACAACCGAGGGGTAGGCCCGTAGCCAATACAACAACCAATCCACCTCACACTTGAGGGATACAAACCAACAACCAACTCCACCTCACCAAGAGGGAGTAAACATCAATCTCCACCTCTACCAAAGAGGGAGCAAACCAATCACCTCAAATCCACAACCTCAACCTCTACCAAAGAGGGAGCAACCAACAAATGAGGGTTTACAATAGGTGGTCTCTTTCAACCACAAACAATCTCTCCTTTTCCACAAACAAAAAGATCCTAAATAGATTAGGATAGAAGATAGGCTCAAGTGTGAAAAATACAAGTGTTTTGATCAAAGAAAATCTCTTGGGAAAATACCAAATTGATATAGAAATGAAGAACAAGAAATCAATTCCCAAAAACTTGTTTTCTTTAAAAATAACAAAACACTTAAAACAAACAAGATGAGTCTTTTTGCTCTTTAAACTCTTTTGAAAACTTTTTTTTAAAACCAGAGAGTAGGGAAAAATTAGCTCAGAAAATCTTAGCCAAAACCCTAGAGAAATGGGGTTTATATAGGCCAAACCAGAAACTAGCGTTAGGCTGATGTGGCAGCCTGACAGGCTAGCGGTCGGCCGGCCCGGCCGACCGCCAACGGTCAGAAATGTGACCGTTGGGGCAACCCGGTCGACCGACCCGGTCGACCCAAACAAACAGAGAGCTCTGCTCTCAGGTCCGGTCGGCCGCCCGGCCGACCGTCCCTGTGTCTGCCAAACGTGAACAAGCTTGTGCACGTCGGTCGACCGCAAGTGTCGACCGGCCTTTGGTGCGGTCGACCCGTGCGGTCGCCGACCTGGCCTGACAGTCACTGTTCTGGGACGAAACAGATGTAAAAAATATTTCTAAAAATCTTTTAAGTCTTTGTAAAAATACCCAAAAATAGTTTTATCATTTTGCATATATATAAACATGTGATAAAAAGTTTAGCTCAAATATCAAGCATATGAAACCATTTTTGTTCTTAGCATTTTTACCAAAAACCAAAACATGTATTTTTATCAAACTTGGATTTTCAATACATGAATAGGAAAGTCAAAATAAGTTTGTTTAAAAGTCAAGCATGCATGTATAGAATGAAACAACTATACATATATCAATTAAACTTGTTTTGATCAACTATTCATGAAAACCAAAAACCAAACATAAAACGTGTGTGTTTGTGCACTTGAGCATATCAACTATACTAAGCTTTACAAATGGATCTAAACACACTATCTAAACTATGGATACCTAAGTCTTCTTGACGATCTCCATCTTCAAGTAGACCCGATCCAAAATTCCATCCATGGGCTAGGCAATGTGTGATCTTGAAGCTTGAGCCCTGGAATCACTTGTGAAGCTTCCAAACACCTCTTGTTGAAGCTATCACCAAACTAACATCTTGTTATAAGATCTGAGACTAAAACCATAAGAATATTAGTAAACATAACTACATGAGTTGATCATCATCAAAACTAGAGTGGAGGGCCTTTGGGCCAACAATCTCCCCTTTTTGATGATGATAAAACTCATGGAGTTATATATGCATGGATTAAAGTTAAGTTTCAAAGAAGCTCCCCTTAACTCATGCATAAACAAATAAACAATAAATATGCAATGAATGACAATGCATATAAACAATAAACAAGATACAAGATACTCTAGATACCAATGAAATATTAACAATAAACATGCTCTTATACCAATTGAAATTTTCAAAACAAAACATGCTCTAGATACCAATTATAATCATAATATATGCAAAAACATAAGCATGCATATAAACTCAAAATCTTTCTCTCCTTTTTGTCAATCATCAACAAAGGGGTAAACAATCAAAACAAAATTCTCTCCCCCTTTTAATACAAAGAAACAATCATCAATTTGGGGTAAATAAAGACAATGTTCTCCCCTTTTTGTCTAAAACAAAAACAAAAACCAAATAGGGGTGACAATCAATTAAGATATCAATTGAAAATATGTCAAGGAAGCATCTTGATACCAATTGAAAGTGAACATAAAACAATCAATAAGTGATATATGCGATATACATTCATGAAGAGGAAGACGCTAAGTAACTTCCCTACACATATGCATTACATGAAGAAGGGATGATAAGCCCCAATTCACATAACACATATTATGTAATGCATAAGAGAGATGTGAAGCTCCCCCTACACACGTGTATCGCATAAGGAAGAGTTATCAAGCTACTCAATACAAGATACACTCAACATGAATCTATATGTAGAAGAGATGTTAAGCTCTCCTTGCATATAAGCAATATAAATCAAAACTATTGAATATTTCTTAAAACAAAATTTTATTTCTTAAAACAAAATTTTAGATACCAACTTAACACATAAATATCTTGATATCAAAAGAGAGTATTTTCTTTTAAGCCATATAAACAATTTTGATTGTGATAACATATGCTTAAAATAAACATCAAATTTCCAATCATAAAGTGTGGGAGTGAAAATCAAATACCAATTGAAATATGAAAGTCAAATGTTCTCCCCCTTTATGAAATACAAACTAAAACAATGCGTAGGCTTGATACCAATTTAAAAGTAAATCAATGAAATAAGATAATCATTAAGGTTTTCAAGCTTAGCATAAATAAATATTTGTGCTCTAAGATATAGAAATATAGTAGGCACAGATAAAACATATATGTATGAAAAAAAATAGATACCAATAGACATGATACCATTGAAATAAAAGCATACATACATAAACACATATGAGCATACAAAAGAATCAATATTGATACAATTGAAAGAGTTCAATGATACCAATTGACATAACACTAAAAGCATAGTATAACTCATATCAAAATGAAGAATACGAACTAGTTAAAATGGAAATTTTTGTTAACTAGTACGAAATCCTTCAAGTAAGGAATAAACTAAAAATAATTTTCATAAAACACATGTAAATCACATAGCACTTAGAAACACTCAATATTCAATAAAGTCCATACATGCTCATGAAAACATACTCATGAGAAATAAAAAAAATGGTGAGTATACAAGTAATGTGTGACATGGCATTATGAAATTTCCAATTAAGCTCAAAATTCCTTGAAAGTCATCAAAATTATTTAATCTTATTTAATCTTCAAGGTATATGTATGTCCTATACAAACTAAGATATACATACATATCCAAACACAACGAGTCCACAAAAATATATGCATGAAGGCACGTGGCTCAAAAAGATGTATATGTATAACAATAATTTGGATAAAATGGACATATACATGAAGTTTAAACACAAATACATGAAAGCATGAAAAACTAAATTTTCATTAAACAAATTTTCATTTCAAGGCATATGTATGAATTGTCAACACAAGAAGTATACATACATATCCCTAAACACAATTGAGTCCATAAATAAAGATTTGCATGAAAGGCAAATGACTCAAGGGGTATACATGTATATCTTAAAGTTTGGCAATACAAACAATACATGAAGCGAAACACACAATCATAACAAATTCAAAAATGAGAATACAAGTTTAAAATGTATGAATCATCAAAACTAGACTATACTAGCACATCTAATGGGAACAAATAAGCATTCAAGCACAAACATATATAAATTTATTTGTGGCCCACTCTATGTACAAGTATATACCTAGTTTTAATGAAAACTAATCATCTAAACAAGTAATCTTAACATGAAGCATCAAAACACGATAAAAATCAACATGATAAACATAAACATGATTATTATAAATATCCACATGTTATTAGATTTATGATGTACATGATAGCTAATCAAATACGAGAACACAAAAATAATCCATATTAAACATGGGTGTCTCAAATACTATACATGTATGTCAAGAATCTAATTAACATGGCATTTTCATACTAATCACTAAACAATGAAACATGCTAAAAACAATGAATATCAAAAGCATGAAAACAATAAATAGGAGTTAGGAATCGTTACCAAAACCTAGAAGGCAACTCTCCTTGTCTCCAAAACATGGTGGTCCTCTCCACCAAACTTCCCTTGAAAGTGATGCATCCATTGTTTTCTTTAAGCACGGAACGCATCCACTCCAAGGTACCGCTACTCTCACGTCATGTGAGAGCCCACACCTACATCAAATAAAGGAGGGGTGGTCTTTGGTACCCATATCTTATTGGGTCCATGGAGGTTAGTACCTTCTCTAACCCAAACAAACTTCTTTGCTAAATTTACATTATGTAATCTATCAAAGCAAAATTTAGCAAGGTGGCCCTTACGTCCACAATGTGTACAAGTGTACACATGAGCATACATGGTGTGATGGTGTCCGTGAGGAGCATGTATATGCCGTGGAGGGTGTGCATGAAAAGATGGAACTTGTTTCTTTCGAAACAAAAATTCAAACGTGTATGACCCACTACACATTAGCTCAAAGTGGAGCCCAAACAATCTACACTCTTCTTAAGCATGAATATATCATTGTTGATCAAAGAAGAAGTGTGGCATGCAATAGGTGAAGGTGTGATACTATCCTAGCATGGCAAACATGTGCATCAATCTTATTTTGCAAAACTTCATTTTTCTTTAAACAAACATTTAAATCATTTGAGATAGAAATTATTTTATTTTTCAAAGCAACATTCTCTTTTAAAACAAAATCAACTTTTGAAGACAAATTTTCATTTTTCTTCAAAAGTGTTTCACAATCATTTTTAGATTTAAAAAAATTTATTTTTTTTAGTGCAAGTTCAAGTTGAGATCTCAATGAATCCCTTTCATTATAAACCTCAACCTTCTCTTGCAAACCAAATCAAGTTTAGAAGACAATTTTTCATTTTCTTTATTTAAAGCAAAGGTCTTCTTTTTCAACAAATTATATTTTTCTATTAATTTTTCACAAACAATAGATAGTTCTTCATTTAAAGCATGGGGATCAACATAATCATTTGAAGAACTAACATCATCATCATCATCTAAGTGGGTTCCCGAGTGTACCTCAAAGGAGTCATTCCCTTGGACCGTTTAGCATTGTTGTGGCTCGGATTCTCCACTAGACTCCTCCGGTTGAATTGGCAATTGAAGCTTGGAGGTGGTGGTGGTTGTCAACATGTTCCACACAAATGCGGAATCAAAGTTAGAAACACGTAAAAGATATTTTTTATTTAATGTGCTTCTAATAGCCTCAAGGGCTAATGCATTGGCCCCTATATGCTTGCTATCACTAAGGTAGGATTCCTTGGTAATGGCAAGGTAAACCTTATGTCCTAGGGTTTGTAAATAAACGGACATCCTAATCTTCCAAACAATGATGTTGGAAGGGTCAAACATAGGTGGGGTCATGAAGTCCATGGGTTCAAACTATATGTGTGCAAACAAGCAAATGCAAACAATAGATTAGCAAACAAAGGATCTTACTCCTAGGATGTTAAGCCTAAATATCAGGAGCACTGGCTCTGATACCAATTGAAAAACACCTAGAGGGGGGGTGAATAGGTGTTAGTGCTAATCTAGTAAACTAAATGCGCTAAATGCGGAAGCTAATGCAAATTTTGCAACACACTTAATACAACACACAAGTGTAGCCGAATTCCCCGTGAAGGGCTCTGGACTAACTCCTCTTGATTCCCCTAGATATGGGTTGAGGTGCTATGTGAAGCTCTTGTGGTTAAGTATAAGTGAGGCACACACAAACAACCAAGCATATAAGAGATTTAGCAATATAAGATATGCAAGGTACAACACAAGCAAATAGATATGAATGATATGACAATAAGAATGATGCTATGCACAACACAAATGTAAAGAGAGAGAGTTAGAGAGACAATGGATCAAACGCAAAGTCCGAGATATGTTTCGAGGTTCGAGCACCTTGCTCTACATCCTCGCCTACACCACCGTGTAGGATTTCCAATCCACTATCTCCCACCGAGGGAACCTTCACCGAGAAGGATTTGTTACAACTCTAGGAGTACCAAACTCCTCTCTCAAACAACCACCTTACAACCGAGGGGTAGGCCCGTAGCTAATACAACAACCAATCAACCTCACACTTGAGGGATACAAACCAACAACCAACTCCACCTCACCAAGAGGGAGTAAACACCAATCTCTACCTCTACCAAAGAGGGAGCAAACCAATCACCTCAAATCCACAACCTCAACCTCTACCAAAGAGGGAGCAACCAACAAATGAGGGTTTACAATAGGTGGTCTCTTTTAACCACAAACAATCTCTCCTTTTCCACAAACAAAAAGATCCTAAATAGATTAGGATAGAAGATAGGCTCAAGTGTGAAAAATACAAGTGTTTTGATCAAAGAAAATCTCTTGGGAAAATACCAAATTGATATAGAAATGAAGAACAAGAAATCAATTCCCAAAAACTTATTTTCTTTGAAAATAACAAAACACTTAAAAACAAACAAGATGAATCTTTTTGCTCTTTAAACTCTTTTGAAAACTTCTTTTTAAAACCAGAGAGTAGGGAAAAATTAGCTCAGAAAATCTTAGCCAAAACCCTAGAGAAATGGGGTTTATATAGGCCAAACCAAAAACTAGCCGTTAGGTTGATGTGGCAGCCTGACAGGCTAGCGGTCGGCCGGCCCGGCCGACCGCCAACGGTCAGAAATGTGACCGTTGGGGCAACACCCGGCGACCGCCCGGTCGACCCAAACAAACAGAGAGCTCTGCTCTCAGGTCGGTCGGCCGCCCGGCCGCCGTCCCTGTGTCTGCCAAACGTGCACAAGCTTGTGCACGTCGGTCGACCGCAAGGGTCGACCGGCCTTGGTGCGGTCGACCCGTGCGGTCGGCCGACCTGGCCTGACAGTCACTGTTCTGGGACAGAAACAGATGTAAAAAATATTCTAAAAATCTTTTAAGTCTTTGTAAAAATACCAAAAATAGTTTTATCATTTGCATTGATATATAAACATGTGATAAAAAGTTTAGCTCAAATATCAAGCATATGAAACCATTTTGTTTCTTAACATTTTTACCAAAAATCAAAACATGTATTTTATCAAACTTGGATTTTCAATACATGAATAGGAAAGTCAAAATAAGTTTGTTTAAAAGTCAAGCATGCATGTATAGAATGAAAAAACTATACATATATCAATTAAACTTGTTTTGATCAACTATTCATGAAAACCAAAAATCAAACATAAAACGTGTGTGTTTGTGCACTTGAGCATATCAACTATACTAAGCTTTACAAATGGATCTAAACACACTATCTAAACTATGGATACTAAGTCTTCTTGACGATCTCCATCTTCAAGTAGACCCGATCCAAAATTCCATCCATGGGCTAGGCAATGTGTGATCTTGAAGCTTGAGCCCTGGAATCACTTGTGAAGCTTCCAAACACCTCTTGTTGAAGCTATCACCAAACTAACATCTTGTTATAAGATCTGAGACTAAAACCACAAGAATATTAGTAAACATAACTACATGAGTTGATCATCATCAAAACTAGAGTGGAGGGCCTTTGAGCCAACAGTTTATGCATAACTTTCATTGCATATTTATGTTTATTTGTTATGCATGAGTTAAGGGGGAGCTTCTTTGAAGCTTAACTTTAATCCATGCATATATAACTCCATGAGTTTTGTCATCATCAAAAAGGGGGAGATTGTTGGCCCGGAGGCCTTCCTCTCTAGTTTTGATGATGATTAACTCATGTAGTTATGTTTACTAATAATCTTGTGATTTAGTTTCAGATCTTATAACAAGATATTAGTTGGTGATTGCTTCAAAAAGAGGAGTTTGGAAGCCTTCACTTGGTGATTCCAGTGCCGAGCACCAAGATCATACTTTGCACTCGGTGGATCACGTTTGGGATCGAGTCGACTTGAAGATGGAAGATCGTCAAGAAGACTTAGGTATCCTAGTTTAGTTTAGTGTGTTTTAGATCCATGTGTAAAGATAAGAATAGTTGATATGCTCAAGTGCACAACACACTCACGTTTTATGTTTTGGATTTGGTTTTCATGAATAGTAGATCAAAACAAGTTTAAATGGTTTTTATGTATATTAGATGTGTTCAATATACATACATGCTTCATATCTTATACAAACTTAGTTTGATATGTCTATTCATGAGTTTTAGGAAAAATCAGATTTTCTATTGAAAAATACAAGTTTGGTAAAATACAAGTTTTGATTTTTGGTAAAAATGTTAAAACACAAAAATAGTTTCATATGCTTGATATTTGAGCTAAACTTTTTATCACATGTTTATGTATCAATTCAAAATGATAAAACTATTTTGGGAATTTTTAGAAGAGATAAAAGATTTTTAAGAAATATTTTTAAATTTTTCTGACCCAGGTTCTGTCCCAGAGTTGTGCTGACAGGCCAGGTCGGTCGACCGCACGGTCGAGAACCAAGGGTCGGTCGACCGTTGCGGTCGGCCGACGTGCACAGCCTTGTGCACGTTTGTCAGACACAGGGCCGACCGACCGGACGGTCGACCAGACCAGAGAGCTTTGCTCTCTGTATCTGGGCGGTCGGCCGGTCGTCCGACCGGAGCAGAGAAGTTTGCTCTCTGTATCTGGGTGGTCGGCCGTGCGGTCGGCTGGGTTTGCCCAACGGTCATATTTCTGACCGTTGGCGGTCGACCGGGCCGGTCGACCGCAAGCCTGTCAGGCTGCTAGATCAGCCTAACGGCTAGTTTTCTGTTTGGCCTATATAAACCCATTTCTTTGGGATTTTGGCTAAGATTTTCTGAGCTAATTTTCCCCATTCTATGATTTTAAAAACAAGTTTTCAAAAGAGTTTAAAGAGCAAAAAGATTCATACTATTGTTTTTAAGTGTTTTGTTTATTTCAAAGAAATTAGGGTTTTGGAAATAGTTTTTGATCTAAACTTCTATATCTATTTTGGTGTTTCCCAAGAGAATTTCATTGATCAAAACACTTTATTTTCCACACTTGAGCTTATCATCTATCCTATTCTATTAGAATCTTGTTTAGTGGAAAAAGAGATTGTTTGAGGTTGTGGAAACCTCTAAGTTGTGAACCCTCCTTTATTTGTGTATCCCTCTTTGGTAGAGGTTGATCGGAGTGGTGTTTGGATCCCTCTTCGGTAGAGGTGATTGTGTTTGTATTGGCTACGGGCCTTATCCCTCTTCGGTAGAGGTGGATTGTGGTTGTATTGCCTCGGTGGCATTGTAAGGTTGAGATAGGAGTTCGGTACTCCTTTAGTGGATTAGAAATCCTTCTCGGTGAAGGCGGGGACGTAGAGCTAGGGGCTCGAACCTCGGAACATATCTTTGTGTTTGCGTTTGATCCATTATCTCTAAACTCTCTCTCTCTCTCTTATATTTGTGCATAGCATCATTCTTCATTCATATCATTCATATTGCTTGTGTTGCCTTGCATCTTTCATATTGTTGTATATCCATTATATGCTTAGCTTGTTTGTGTGTGCCTCACTTGTACTTAACCACAAGAGCTTCATATAGCACCTCAACCCATATCTAGGGGAATCAAGAGGAGTTAGTCCAGAGCCCTTCACGGGAATTCGGCTACACTTGTGTGTTGTACTAAGTGTGTTGCAATTAGTTTTTAAGCTTCCGCATTTAAGCGCATTTAGTTTTAGATTAGCCATATCACCTATTCACCCCCCCCTAGGTGTTTTCAGTATATATATATGTACTCAAACACACATATACATTATCCAAATATCAAATATCATATCGAATCATTATACACCTATATGTAAATCCACACATCCAAACACGAATCTAACAATAAAATAAACTTTTAAATTTCAGGGTGTTACGCCTAATGGTTATGATATGGTGATATCAGAGTCAATGCAAGGAGAGGGCCTCCATTGCCAGTAGCTGGTATTAATCCTGACTGGGAACATGCAGTTGACCAAGCAAGATTGGTTAGAAAAGCAATCAAACAAAAGCAAGGTGGTGTAGGTGTTTCTTCTGCCCCAAAGAGACTAACCAGGAGCTCTAAGGGATCAATTGTTGCTTAATGTATATCATAGTATGGAACGTGCGTGGATTGAATGATAAGAGTAGGAGGAA
Organism: Agave tequilana; assembly: GCA_038442645.1. Classification (NCBI taxonomy): domain Eukaryota; kingdom Viridiplantae; phylum Streptophyta; class Magnoliopsida; order Asparagales; family Asparagaceae; genus Agave; species Agave tequilana. The sequence goes on from JAVJIF010013770.1 coordinate 111,279, forward strand.
GATGTGAAAGATCATATCGCAAAATACTGTCCTTCTGTTGCTTTTTGTTGAAACAAAAGTCTCATGGCTAATGTTAGTAGACTCGCCTCTTGTGCGTATCAAGACTGGCACTCTAGTCATAATTTTGCCATAGGAGATGCCGGGAGGATATAGGTAGCATGGAATCCAAGAGTGTGGAATTGCATTGTTATATCCATGTCATATCAGCAAATAATTATGTCCATCACAAACAACGGAGGTTTGCATGGGTTTCTACAATTGTGTATGGGGAGAGTGTGCTCGCAAGAAGGGATCCTCTTTGGAGGGATCTTCATCAGATATCAGGGCAGGTACATAGCTCTCCTTGGTTAGTGCTGGGGACTTTAATAATACTGCTAGATACACAAGTGAAAAGGTGGGAGGAAGGTACTCAGTTTTGGCCAGCTAGCACCCTTCAATGATTGCCTTAATCTTTGCAGACTTATCAGACTTGAGGAGCAAAGGTAGCATCTGGAGCTGGAATAACAAAAATACTGAAGGAAGAAGGATTGGTGGAAGATTGGATAGGTGTCTATGCAGTGGAGGATGGCTTAACAGCATGCCAGAATCTTTTTATGAATACCTATCTCCGAGCACCAGTGACCATCCCCATGTTCGTTCATTTGCTATCTAAGTCCAATCAGGTCCTAAACCTTTTTAAGCTTTTTAACTACTGGTTGAAGTGTGCAGGATTTAGCGATGTTTTAGCATCTACATGGGATATTACTGTAACTGTACAGAGTAGTGTTGAAACTGACGGCCCTTAAAGCATCTTTGAGAGAATGGAGCAAGCAAGGGATCTCCTCCCCTGAAGATAGAATTAATATAATCAGGAAGAGTCTGAAACATTCAAGATGATATTGCATCTCAGCCTCTTTCTATGGAGCTGCAAAAACATGAAGTACAACTTCAGTCTGAACTTTCAGTATGGTTGGGATTGGAGAATATAGACTGAGACAGAAGAGTAGGTAATCATGGCTCCATCTTGGGGATAGGAACACTAAGTTTTTTCACTCTGTGGTTAAAGCTAAATCAGCTAAGAACTACATATCCCAATTGATAAATGAAAATGGTGTCTCAGTGTTTGATCCTGCAGCTTTGAAAGAATTGGCTCCTGCTTATTATCAATATCTTTTCAATCATAAGGGGTATTGGAATGTGTTTCCAAAGGTAGTAGCTAGGAAGAAATTAACTGGTAAAGCGGCAACATGGCTGGAGAAGCCAGTTACATCTTCAGAGATTCACAAATCTCTGAAAAAACTGCACCCTGAGAAAGCTCCAGGTCCTAATGGTTTTAATGTAATGTTTTCAGAAAAATGGAGTGTGGTGGGCAATGATTTACTCATGCAATACAGTTTTTTTCACATCAGGCAAGCTGTTGCGGAAAGTTAATCGCACTTTTGTTACTCTAGTGCCTAAGTCTACTAATGCATCATCCCTCTCTGATTATAGGCTGATCTCCTGTTTTAATGTGTTATACAAAATGATAACAAAGGTTCTCTCCAATAGACTTAAGCTGGTGATTGATGAATTGATATTGGAGAATCAGAGTGCATTGATTCATGGGAGGCTAATATCTGATGCTACGCTACTTGCACATGAGCTTGTAAGGTATTTTACTAATCCAATGGGATTATGTATGAAAGTGGATCTTCAAAAGGCATATGACAATGTCAACAGGGAATTTATTTATTTCATGATGCATGTGTATGGGATTTTCTAGCAAGTGGATAGACTGGATCATAGCTTGCATTGAGAGTCCCTAATTCTCTATGATCAATGGATCGCCTTCGGGTAATTTTACTAGTTCCAGAAGTATTAGGCAAGGAGATCCCCTCAGCCCTTATATATTTATAATTGAGATGGAAGCTGGTCTTTTAGTATGGAGTTAGCTACCATATCAGGCAAGATACAACCTCCAAAGAGGGGAAGTAAGGAGATAAAACACTTGTTATTTGCAGATGATATGCTCGTATTCTGCAGAGGCAATAGTAGTTCTATAGCTGCATTGAAATCTATGTTGAAAGATTTATATTTATTCACTGGATTGTGAATGAATAACGATAAGAGCAAGGTCTTCCTGAGTAAAGGGTGTAGGAACAAAATGACCATTGCGGGGAAATTAGGAGTTAGGCAAGGTACATTACCACTAAAGTATCTTGGATTGCCTTTGACCTCCATATACCCAAGACGAAACATTTTGCTCCACTAATTGATTCTACTAGAAGGAAGGTGGATGGTGGAAGATAAATTGCTTTCTTTTCCGGGAGGATGGAGCTAATTAAGTCAGTTTTACAGAATTTAATATCCTATTGGGTATCATCTTACAAATTGCCAAGGTCAGTGGTAAGGGAGTTGAATATACCTACGCCAAATTCCTTTGGAATGGGAGAATGCACACTTGGAGTTGTGATGTTATTTGTACACCAAAGAAGGAGGAGGTACAGGGCTCGGAAGAGTATCAGATATTGTGAAAGCAGCTGGTGTAAGGTTTGTCTGGAGGGTAGTACTTCAAAGAATTACTGGAGCGGAGGATGCAAGCACATTACTTGAAAGGAAAGCATATATCTGAAGTCCAATGTACTCTATTGGACTCAGGTACATGGAAATGGATAATCCAATCCAAAACTAACGCATTGCAAATGTTGTGTAAGAAAGTGGAAATGGACAGGAGTCACAGGACACATAAATATGGCTTAACTCTTGGTTGCCAATGGGGAAGCTCCTAGATCATGTTGACAGGGCTCCTAGCAGAACTGCTAAATGGATGGTCTCAGAGATTGTTGTTGATGGAGGATGGGCCAAAGAGATCCAGAACTACTGCTTATATGGCATTTAATTCTGCAGCATACTGTTCCAGATATCAGTGTAGATGATTCTTGGTACTGGATACTCACTAAGACAAGTACTTTTTCATTCTCTTCAGCCTGGGAACATGTGAGACATAGATGCTGTATTCCCATTTTATAACATGACATGGTATCACAATATAGCCCTAAGATGTCTCTTTGCATTTAAGAGCTCTGAAGAAGAAGGTGCCAACTAGATCTTGCTTAAGAGACTTAACATAATGATCTAGATAGCTGTGTGCTATGCAACAAGAATTCTGAAATAGTGGAGCACTTATTTGTTGAATGCCTTTTTCTGCATATCTATGGAACTTTGCAAATTAAAAATGGGATTCAAGGAAGAGGCGTTGGAGGAGAAGGCAGATAAAAGTTATACAAAATTTTAGGAGGAAGAGCAGGTTAACAGTTCTGCTAGAACTGCAATTTGTGCAACAGTTTGGCACATTTGGAAGGAAAGGAATGAAAGATTTTTTCAGACAGAAGCAAGGAACAAAATATGGTTTTTAGTCAATTTATGAAGACATCAATGGAGTTATGAGTAAAATGCCAATGGAAGGCTGAGAAGGATAATGATGCAATGACTATTCTGTCAAACTGGAGCTAATACAGAAATCTCAGGAGGAGATTAGGCCAATGTTCTATGTTCTTAGGATATTCTGATTGTATAGTATTGTTTTTTTTTTTCTTGTGGCTTTGGGTCAATTTGGACTCTTACTGGTGTATTATAGTAGAGGGTGACGGTTAGGTCCTCTCCCTCTCTCTATAGTTATCCAAGATGAGAATCACAAAGTAGCCTAGCCACTTAGTAACATATGTACTATTTCAGATATCGATAAAACTTACCCTTACCTTATGTGTGTGTGTGTGCGCGCGCGCGCGTGTAAACACACACAATATGTATATGTGTGTGGGTGCACGCACACGTGTATATCTGTATGTGTATGAGTGTGTATTTGTGTATGTATTATTTATTCACACATATAGATACATACGCATGTTTAGATACACATACATACACATACATACATACATACATACATACAACATTCATACATTCCTACATACATATAGACCAACAACACATATACATAAATACATGTATGCGCGTGTGCAAAGAAATACACACGTGTTATGTGTTGATTCATTTCTTAATGGATCTAGCTATGCATCCTTCAGGACCAAACCCCAATAAACTGATAAAACACTTGTACGTTTTAGTTCTCATTATCTGATAAAATAATCTTTTTCTTCCTAAATGCAATTTATATAAGACTATTTTGATTGTGTTTAAGTTTAAATATGTCTAATACCTGGAAACAAAAAAAACCAATATTTAACATGTAACAAACTATGTTGATGATTCTTTCCACTAATAAAATGGGAGTAAAAAATAGGTGAGTTAAAATCAAAACCCCTAATAGTATCTTATGGATGTTAAAGTGATAAAATAATGTCATGGTTATTATTAACTATGGACAATTTTGAATCAGTAAGGATAAAAAATTAAGATAGCACATAAAGTGATGCACATACTTTCTTAATCATTCATTGCTAATTGCTAAAATTGGAGAAATAGAATTGACTATTATGAAAACAGGTT
>JAVJIF010013771.1:0-131753 GCA_038442645.1 Agave tequilana
TGAAACCACCAGACATCATGATCATGATCATCATCATCATCATCTGTAAGCCTTTTCCCGTCAAAATGGTGTCAGATATGGGGCACAAGCTTTTTCCCGCATCTGCAAGTGTCATGCAATCTAGTGTAAATTAAATATTGGGAACACTGAAAGAAATATGATAAAAATCCTAATATAAATATTGAGAGCTAAATGTTCTATACAACATTCCTTTTTCCCATTGATCAACTTTATATACTATTGCGTATACTATAAAAGATATTCTTTGGCAATGCAAAGTGATGTTAAGTTTTCTTACAGGATTATGGACATCGTGTCAGACTTGCAACTCATGCAAACTTCAAAGGGTTCGTGTTGACGGCTGGACTGGAGTTTTACCCTTTAGGAGGAGACCCAAAAGTTCTTGCCGAATGTATTTGAATTCCTGCATCTGCTTTCTATTTTCACTAGTGCATTCTGCGAGATCAGTAGAACTTTTTGATGACAATGCTTTTGTTTGTGAACAGACATGGTCAAGAATAAAGGATTCTTACCTTCTGCACCTTCAGAGATACCTATTCAACGAAAGCAATTAAAGGACATCATATTTTCTTTGCTCGCAGCCTGCAAGGACCCTGATCTTGATTCAGGCATTCCTTTCAAGGCAGATGCCATAATTGCTAATCCACCAGCATATGGTTAGTCATATCTACTTTTACACATTTCTTGTGAAATGTCTCTTTTATTCCTTTATGTCATTTCCCTAATTTGCATGTAATTAGAAAGCTGAAATGTTGTCGAGCTTTGGACGTGTTCTTAACTCCTTTGCCCTGTTATGCTTATACTTCTTCTGGATCGATTTACCTAATTAAGGCACTATCAATATGAATTACTGATTTGGGTATTAGTTTGATGCTAATGCATTTTGTTTCACATTGACAAGTTCTATCTGTATCCAATATGCAGATGTTTTCTTCTCATATTTCCTAACGGAATGACCTCGCATCCATTAATAAAGGAAAACACAAATGACCCCCCCCCCACCCCCCACCCCCCCAAAGCTCACACATTCCACCATCACTCTCAAACCAAATTGCTCTCGCACTGATAATGAAACTGATCTCCACTTTTTATAAAGAAAAAAAATTGTTATCTTTTATTTTTTTGCTGAGCATCAAGGTCATAATATTTTTTTCCATGTTGCTGCTCAATATCCGCCATTTCCCCTTTTTCTTTTCCCTCCCCCCTCCCCAACACCACCATAACCTGTATGACCTTAATGAACTTACTCTGTTTTCCAATTTATTATTTTTGTTGTTTTGAGCTCCAAGGTGAGAATATCCTTGTGCCCGTCATTTCCGTATAGAAACTCAGAATTGCTTTGTGTTTGATAACTACAAAGCCAAATGCTATTATCTCTTACATAATGGTTACTTGCATAAGGTTTCTCCAGTCAATAGTGGAGAACATATTAGTTTTCAGAAGAAATGGAGATAATTGGTGACTATTTGTCTTGTCAAGAAAAGACATTATGGTGTCATTTAATTGAGGTTTGTCTCTAAATTTGAGCTGAATGGTGATCATGCAGCCAGTAAGCGAAGAGACATATATGCCGTGGGTTATGTCAGTTTTTTAGGATGGATGAATTAGATGGGAATAATGGTTAACATGAACATCTTTTAGATCCCTTTGTGATTAAAAGCTGCCAAGTAAACATGTAACTAATAGTTGGTGCGTAACCAATAAGAAAATCTGTCAACATTTTACTCCATCCTTCATTTGTTGATGCAGTCCAGGATATAGTGTTGTAGGATAGCAACAATACTACGGATCCAAAATAGTGCATGGCCATTTTCCACATTATGGACCACACTTCTCTGGAACTTGGGGTACCATTTTTACCCTCTGCGTTAAGCAATCTTTTCCTGGAAAGCCAGCTTAATGGAAAAAAATTCATATAATGATTAAGTTGCCTAAATGTAAAAGAACGCTGGAAGATATTCTAGAGTTGCTGAAAGACCCATCTAGAAAATTTTGGAAATGAGATTGACAAATGAGTAGCAAGTGGGTGTAAAAGGTTTTTTGACGCCACCGAGACGTAGCTCAGTGGTAAAAGGGTTGGTTGGGAAATGAGAGGTTCAAGGTTCAAGGACCGGGATACAGCCTTTATTCAAAAAAAAAAGTTTTTTTTTGGGACATTTGTTATCACCCACTAAGCTAATTAAACGAAAACCAAATGTAACATCAATGTTTCAAAATGCAAAAAGTGGAGCAGAGCACTAGGGTGCAGCTTAGCTTGCCACTAAAAAGGGATGGATTGTACACATAGGGGCTGTTTGGTTGAAGGAAGTGGGCACAAGTAAGGAAATGAGGAAGTATAATTGCTCACTTCCCTATCTATCCAAACACCGGAAAAGAAAAATAAGAAAACCCCTTTTCCTTTTCTCTTCTCTCTTTTACACAATCATTTCTTCACTTTCAGAGTGCTACAGTTAATTTTGTGGTCATGTAAATCTCATTTGTAATAAGTTGTAGCACAAAACAGTTAATTTTTTGATCATGTAAAGCTCACTTGCATTCTAATTACAGTCCATTTTTTATTTTTCTTAATAAATTTATTTTAATATTATTTTACGGTCAACTTTGTGGTCAACTTTCCACTTCCACTTTCACATTATCATTCAAACACCGGAAAAGACAAAACATTTTTCAAACTACACTTCCCAATAACATCCAAATACCGGAAAACTTACTAACTAATTCCCAAGTTCCAAAGGGAATTATTATCACTTTCTCAATTCCTCACTTCCTCACTTTCACCCTTAACCAAACGGTGTTGTGCGCAGGACAACAACCTCTCTGAGGAATCAACGAACCAGGCGTAGACAGATGCGGCCGGAGATGTACCCAACACGACAAGCACAGAAAACAATAGAGAAAAGCAATCAACACAGTATTTAACGAGGTTCAGTAACGTGCCTACGTCCTCGGGGCAAGGGAAGAGAGAGATTATTGATTCAACAATCAATACAAACTAATACAGAGGGATACTTGAGGGAACTTTCAGGGATACTATATGAGGGCTCTAGCCCTTATTTATAACCACAGTCCCTGGGTTTTAGGAACCCCGATTTGATTTGATTCCAAACAGAAAAGGAATCCGAATCCCAAAAGGAAAGCCAAAACGTGTCTGTCGGTCAACCGGCCGGTTGACCGACCCATGTCCACGGTCGACCGGGCCCTGACCGAGAGCAGCCTGCTTTCAGTCGGTCGACCGGGCGGTCGATCGCTCCTTGCCACAGTCGACGGGCAAACCCTGTGCACGTCGTGCACACCGGTCGACCGGACGGTCGACCAGGAGATATTTGGCCTGCTTCAATGCGCCGTCTTTGCTCCTTTGTCTTCCGATCTCTGTGCTACCTTCTTCCATCTCCTCTATCTCTTCTCTCCCTACAATTTTTCACGGTGAAGATTTTTCAAATCTGAGCCGATCTCCAACGAACTCCAGTGTATCACCTAGCGATATCGACACACGATCTTGGTAAAATCGACACACGATCTCAGCTTGAGCGCTCCGGACGAAATTGACACACGATCTCGGCGAAATCGACACACGATCTCGACTTGGAACCTGTAGCTCAGCTATCAACTGGGATGCACCATACATGCCTTCCCTACACTTCACCTTAGGAGAACTTCCATACAAGCCGATCACCGAACGTGTCTCCAACTCAGCAACACATGACCTCACGAAGAACTCATCATGAGTCAATACTGACTCTAACTGACTGGCTCTATCCAGTCTACATGTCTTTAGCTGACGGTCCAACCAAGTCTGAGTAGAGCACACCGAATACCATTATCGGCTTCAACAACTGGATGCACACCCCCTTATGCAAGCTTAATCATCTTCTCAACAGAAGATCAACTGTTCATCGAGATCACAATGCTTCACCTCTACGTGAAGTCCAATTCTTCACCTCTACGTGAAGTCCCAATCTGCTTCTCGAGAACCCAAGCAGCTTCATATGGGTTGCATCACCAAATGTGGCTGCGCCTTTACGGCTGCCTACGTACCATGCCTAAAGGATCAAGCCAACCGTAGTTCGTTTAAATGAGCTTCATCAAGCTCAAGCACATATACCTGAATCTTCAGCAGTGAACCTATTTGACTGAGTCATATGAACCCCCTCATTACCGTCATGGAGAACAATGGCCTTCAACTTGAGCTTGTTGCGATGCTTCTTTACCCACGTGCGTGGTTTTACCTTGGTTCCAATGGCTGCAAACAATTCGACATTCTCATCAATGTCTTCAACCTGTTCAGCATCAACCCTGGCTACATGATCTCCACCTGGTGTCACATCCTGTGAAGTCTTCACTGATACCGAACCAACTGGAGATGGTGGAGTAGCATCAACCTCCACCCGCTGCGATACTTCCTTGGCCTCCGTCCTCTCTACTGCTGAGAGACGGTAGACTTCAACACTGAAGTCTCATCAAACGTGATATACCGACTCAACACGATCTTCTTGTTTTTGGGGTCTCACAACCTGTAGTATTTCATATTTCTCTTGACACCCAAAAATATAAACTTCTTTGCTCGCGGATTCATGCCATCTTTGGCACTGAAGTATGTCGGACTTTCAACTTCCCGCGGCAAACCATGATCTTGAGCAGCTTTCTCAGACCAAATTTCCAATGGAGTTTTACCTCCTATTGCAGTCGATCCATTTATGAGATGGCTAGCATACATAATCGCCTCAGCCCAAAATGATTTGTCTAATCGTGCATTAGACAACAACCACCGAACCTTCTCCAGCAAGAAACGGTTTGCTTCCTTAGCCAACCCATGTATACCTTTTGTGAAGTGAGTACCAATACCAGTATTCTGGCCAAATCGTAGGAATTGGTTCATGTCTCTTTCAACATTTCTAATATGTAGCTCCTTGATTTCCTATCTGTCTACTTCTCCATTCTTCCTTTCCACTTCACCAACATATCTAGGGCTTCACACCTTTGTCTCATGGGATATATCCAATAATGTCTAGATAAACTATCAATAAAAGAGACAAAATACCTGTGACCTCCAAGCGATGCAGTCTTAGCAGGTCCCCAAACGTTTACGTGACCACAAGCAAGAAGACCTTCTGAGCGGTGAGTGCTGGTGCTGAATTTCACCTTCTTCTTGTCCAGAACGTTGTGTTCACCCTCCAAGTTGCAGGTAGCAGCACCTTCCAATGATCCCTTCTTTGCAGGAGCTTGTAAAGACTTTTCACCTCCATGTCCTACCTTCACTTGTCAGATCTTTGTGCAACCATCAATCTGAAGAACTAAGAGTCTCCACCTGACCTGTAACCGTACTACCCTCAAGTAGTAGAGATTTTCCCGCGGACGCCCTTCATAACCACCATTGAGTTTTTGGTCATCTTGAGAACACCATCTCGTATAGATACCACAAGACCCCACGCTTCCAAAGTGCCAACAGAGATAAGATTCCTTTTGAGTTGAGGTACATATCTCACCTTCTTCAATTCTTATATTATCCCATCTTCCATCTTGATACGGACTGTACCCATCCCTTCTATATTACACGGATGATCATCACCCATAACCGTGTAACATCCATCTAGCTTCTCAAAACTAGAAAACAGGCCATGTTCGGGCACACATGATAGGTGGCTCGGTATCTAAGATCCACTCAGTATTATCTGAGTAATCAACTGTAGGAGTAGTAACAGAGAGAGAATACCGATGAGTCTTCATCCGATCCATCCGCCTGTGCGAGATTCGCCTCGGTATTTGACTCTCTGATACCAATTGTTGTGCGCAGGACAACAACCTCTCTGAGGAATCCACCAACCAGGCGGAGACAGAGACAGATGCAGCTGGAGATGTACCCAACACGACAAGAACAGAAAACAATGGAGAAAAGCAATCAACACAGTATTTAACGAGGTTCAACAACGTACCTACGTCCTCGGGGCATGCGAGAGAGAGATTTTATTGATTCAACAATCAATACAAACTAATACAGAGGGATACTTGAGGGAACTTTCATGGATACAATACATGAGGGCTCTAGCCCTTATTTATAACTACAGAGTCCCTGGGTTTAAGAAACCCCGATTTGATTCGATCCCAAATAGAAAAGGAATCCGAATCCCAAAAGGAAAGTCAAAACGCATTTGTCGGTCGTCGATGGGCAGTCGACCGGCCCTAACCGAGAGCAGCCTGCTTTCAGTCGGTCGACCGGACGGTCGACCGCTCCTTGCCACGGTTGACTGGGTGGTCGACTAGGCTAACCCTGTGCACGTCGTGCACACCGGTCGACCGGCCTTCTCCACCGGTCGACCCGGGAGCATATTTGGCCTGCTTCAATGCGCCGTCTTTTGCTCCTTTGTCTTCCAATTTTTGTGCTACCTTCTTCCATCTCCTCTATCTCCTCTCTTCCTACAAATAGGCCCATAATAGACATTTGCGCAAGCACACTGACAAAAATTTAAAAGAGTACAACTGAAAAAGTAAAAGCAGAAGGGAAGAGTAGGATCATTCACATTTGCACACTGATAAAAGAATCAAGAAGTATAGGGGAGAAATAAAGAACAACAGTGGCGGTAATAGAGGAAGAAGAAGCACAACTTTAAAAAGGAAAGGTCTGCAGCAGTTTACAGAGGGATGAGGAGGAAACGAGAAAGGCGGAAAAGGGAAAGAGGGACAATGACGTTAAACATTGGGGGAAAAATCTTAGTCAGTGGAATTGAAGGAAAAATAACTCTCACACACAGAGAAGAGAGAGGGAAAAGATTCAGTCTTGTCTGCTTACTGTTGCCTGAATTGTCTTGTATAGTCGAAAGCCCTAGCAGCAAAAAACATTGAAAAAAATAAACTTACAGTCACCAGGATCGTCTTGCCCGCTTGCTGCTGGATAAAATATGAGAGAGACGGGAGAAAGGGAGGGAAGGAAGGGGGCTCATGTCTCTGAATGGAATAGCATGTAAACCCATGTTAACATGCATGGAACTCAACACTTTTAAGTCTTGGCATGCAATGAAACAGCTCTTTTTAAACTTCGAATACAATTTGGAACAGTTCCAGCATTATAGCTCCATATGGGAACAGCTTGGATGAAATCTCTGTTTTCTATCTGAGGGTTTACTATATTTCAATCATGCGGCTGTTTTCTAAATGTGTTCTCTGCACTTTTGAATTGTTAATGTTTGGAAGTTTTAGCAGTCATATTTTCCTTATTGACTTCATATTAGTTGGTCCATCACTCTTAAACTTCAATCCTTGACTCATTAAGGGACGTCGTGTTGGTTTTGATATGCCTCCGCTTTTCTTGCATCCAGGGATTAGTAGTATTTATGTTTATGCATAATTGGAAGTCTTGAGTCCGACTGCTGACCTGGACATATGCTTCTTCAGGACATACACATGTAGCAGAGGCGCTAAAAGTACCGATCCACATTTTTTTCACAATGCCGTGGACGTGAGTGTTGTTCATTTTGTGGTACATTCATTCTCGTCTTTTGTTTGTTGCAGTTTTTTGCTGAATAAAATTTCAGGAAGTATGATTATGTTTAACAATTATTCTGATATTTATTTTGAAGTTCCAGCATTGACCCATCATCTATGCTATATTCTTGGCAGGCCGACCAGTGAATTTCCCCATCCTCTTTCTCGCGTCAAACAATCTGCTGGAAACCGAGTGAGAATCCTCTTCCTCTTAATAAAGTTATGGAAATCGGTCCATTTGATTAAATAAATAGCTTAATTTCCTCAAGCAAACATCATTGGATTCAGTCAGAGATGTAGAACGCCTATTATTTCAGTAAATATCCTTGGGCAAGGCACAAAAAATTCTCATGATACTCTGGATGCAATCTATAGACATACTGCCGTCTTGGTCTCGAGTTTGGTTCCAGGACCCTCTGAGTAAAAAAAAAAATCAGAAATCAGATGAATTTCAGAGATCTTACTTTGATTATAGACTTAATGACCAATAACTCAATTGGTAGTTTAGCTAGTAATTACTTGTAGCTATTTTGTGACATCTTCTTTTTTGAACTATTCAAGATAATAATTTTGTTGCAAAGCCCTCAATGTCAAGTCGGGTCAATGACAATCCTGGTTGTTGTACTACACTGGGCAATATTCTAATTCTAGTATCTTCGCAAGCTTAGTTTCCTGCGCTAATACCTCTCACTACAGTCTAAGATCCACTCCGGTAATTTTCATGTGTTGAGCTACACTGAACTGGTAGGATTTCGGCTTGTTAGGAGCAAATTTATTTCCTAATATAGACCCACATGATAAGAAGCAAAAATGCAAGCTTATATTTTGCCCAGCTTGATAGTAAGGTGTTCCTAGTTATGTTGCATTATCCAAAACTTTGATGTTTGATAATTTCTTAAAAGGTACTAACCTAATTTTTAGCATAACTTTATAGTTGGTCTTTCCTCATATTTTGAATCAGCATCGTGTTTATAATTCTAAATGCTGCATCTCTAGAATCTACTATGTATCTACTACATTCTAGAGGGCTTGTATTACTGGAGCATGATTTGCCAGCATTTTGAATTCCATCCTACCTTCTAATTATTATATTGTTCTTCTGTGAGAATTTTTTTTTTTTGCGTTACTAACACAAAATTTCACTGGCCTAATAAGGTTCCTATATGGTTAAGAGTCTACTCTTGTCCTTTAGTCATGGAGTTTCTATATTTGTATTGCCATCTGAGTTTTACAGTTTTTATCCTTTGTCACATCACAATCATTTGTTTACTGTGTCGTCTTAGTTGTTGCTCTTGAATTCTTTTTGCAGCTCTCATACCAAATTGTTGATTCTATGATTTGGCTTGGAATACGGGACATGATAAATGAGTTCAGGAAAAAGAAGCTGAAGCTGAGACCAGTCACATATCTAAGTGGTGCACAGGGTTCCGCTTCTAACATCCCTCATGGATACATTTGGAGCCCCCATTTAGTCCCCAAGCCTAAAGGTCAGACCTCACTCGTATTGGATAACAAAAGATGGTGTTTACTGCCAGCTGAATTTAACTATTAACTTTCATAGACCAAATAAGTGTCGTTCCACTTCTTTTTTCAGCATCTTGGCCTTTTGTCAGTTTCTTTTTAACTTGATTCAGATCAATAAAATTTGTTATGATAAGTTTTTTTTTTAATTCTTATTTTCAGTTAATAGATATTTTCTATGTAGCTTTCTTCATTCAGTAAAATTTTTGTTAACGTACTATTTGGTTTTAATTTTTGTTAAATGCATCTGAGTCTAGAATAGTCTATTGTAAATGAAAAGCTTGATTTTCCACTTTCCCAGAGTATGCATTGTTTAATGCTACTCTTCGATTTCCATTGTTATCATCATCACCACCTTCATCATCATTATTACTTTTTTGTAGACTGGGGGCCTAAGGTTGATGTGGTTGGATTTTGCTTCCTTGATCTTGCATCAAACTATGAACCTCCAGAAGCTCTTGTAAAATGGCTTGAAGCTGGTGAAAAGCCCATTTATGTTGGATTTGGTAGCCTTGTGAGTTTCATGTGCCAGTAATTTTATAACTTAAGTTATATATGATGTTTCTTTTATATATGATGTTTCTTTTAGATTTAGCTTTGAATTGTTATCCTTATATCTTCTCTTTTATTGTTATAAATGTAATCTGTGTTTTCTTGCTTGTTAATATTGATTTTGTAGAAATTGATAACTTGCTTTGTAGATTTGGTTGTTAATGCTTTCGCAAGTAAATCTTGCTTTTGTCAATTGTACATCATGCAAAAAAGGAAACTGATATAAATCAGGCGCATGGATTCTTTTTTAAAAACTTTTTGCTACTTTATTCATTTTCTTATATAGTCTAAATAAATATTTTGCCCTTAATTTTATTTTCTTCCCGAGAATCTGAGACAAAGCATGCTGTTATGGAATAAGATTAAACCAGATCAGAATCTCATTCATTGAAGAATCAAAATCTTTTTGTGCCTAACAATCTTCAGATTTTATCATTTTGTTGAAACTTTTGCAAATGTGGTATTATGTAAATATATCCATAAGTTCTGCAAGGATGAAATGCTATGGAGCAAAATTTTACAAATATTTTATTTAAAACTTAATGAGGATATTGGTATTGCTGGTTTAACAGACCAGAGCTGATGGTCATTGATGAGCTGAATAAGGAAAAAATTTTAGGTACTCCATAATTTTGGGATGAAGTCTTTATATTTTGTTGCTTTTCTTGTGCTCTCTTTTATTCAGGACTTACTATTATATACTTTGAGAATCATGGGAAATGAATCCAAAAGTGGACACTTGTTCGTTGCTCTAGATGTTTACGTAAGAGCACGCCCCATGTTTTTTTAATGGTGGCTTGTATGTAGTGAGCAACTAGTTACTGCAAACCTTGGTAATATTACTGACAACGGGTATTTCACTTTTTGCAATTTGGATGGTAGTTCTGCAAGGATGAATGCTTTGGAGCATAATTTTACCAAGCACTTTCTTTTTGAAAACTAAAAAGGATATTGAAGTAGCTGGTTTAACAGAGCTGATGGTCATTAATGAGTTTTTTTTTTTTTTTTGTTGTTGTTGGGGGGGGGGGGGGGGGGGGGGTTTGGAGGGAATCATGTGGCCAACTCCAAAATTTGGGATGAAATTTTATATTTTGTTGCTTTTTTTTTAATGCGATAATACGATGGAATCAGAATGAGTCCTGCCCAAATTCATTTCCAAGTTATGAAATAAATAGCAGAGTACAAGAACAAGGGGAGACAACAACAACAACAACAAAATCCACATTAAAAGGTACGTATTCAAGTTAGCTGTTCCTTTATCAGCAGCTGCCGAGGCTCCACTGTCAGCTTCTTCCCCTCTCCTCCTCTTAGATTGATCAGTCCAGAAATCAATATAAGCATTAACCTTAGTCAGAATAGATAAAGAGGACTTAATAGCAGAATTAAAAGTTCTCCTATTCCTCTCTCCACAAATACCCCAACACATAACCATAACTACCACATCCTATTTCCCCCTCACGCTGCTTGGGACATTCTTAGAACGCCAATCAGTTCAGAGATCCACACAATCATTACGCTGACCAGTAATCCTTAATTTATGCTGCCGTGATCTCCAAAGTCCCTTTGCAAAGTTGTAGTCAAAACTGATATGCGAAGCAGGTTCCTCACTGCTATTGCACAGAACACAAATACTGCCTTTATCAATCCCTCTAGCTTTGAGAACATTCAATGTAAGCAATCTCCCTTTGCAGAGCAGCCCTTTGCAGTATTAAAATACTTTGTTGCTTTTTTGTGCTCTCTATTATTCAGGACTTATTATATACTATGAGAAGCAGGAAGAAGTGGATTGAAGGTGGAGACTTGTTCATTACATTGCTCTAGATATTTATGTAAAATCAGGCTCCATTATTTTATGGTGGTTCGCATATACTGAGCAACTAGTAGTAATAAATTGACACTTACATCAGATATTTCTATTTGGCAAATTTAATGTGATTAATGTTAGATATAATGTTCAATTTACAAAGGAAAATCTTATTGAATTTAAAGTACTAATACAAACACATAGAATCATGAGAAATCATATCCTTATATGGACTATGTAAGAGCAAATCCTACTCATATTATGACCACAAACATTACTAGGACTCTAAAACCTACTGTTCGTGAGAAATTAAGTTAAACCGCAAGTGCACGGCGTACAGTGAAGTATGGGCAAATACATGTTGATCCATAGGGAAGAGATTCTTTTGTGATTAGGAAGTATCCAGGCGAATTAAGAAATAAAGTTGGAAGATGGTTGATTATCACTCCTTTAAACAAGAAAATGTCAATAGAAAAACAATCTAAGGAAAAGAATCTACTAAGAATGAAGAAACTAACTAGTTCACACTCTCTCCAATTGTCACGATTTATACCATGGCTAAGTATCTACAAGTCGAAAGATGAGACATGCGAGCACAAAGATTTTTAATTTCTACTTAGTTACAAAAAATATAGATTATATGATTATATGTGATCATTATAATCTATCAATTTATGAGCTATGTAGCCAAGCAAAATACTGATTTCTAGAAGATAATTCAGATAAACTAAACAATAATTTCAACAACCTTAAATCATTTTTTCTAAGCATAAACAATGTTTTAAACGTCGGATATTGGGGAAATGTCGGATGTCGGATTTCGAATTTCAGACATATTTTGGGGCCATCTAGTAAATTTCGGACGTCATGACGGATAACAAATATATATAATCTTAGAGATCTTAAATAATATAATCTTAAAATTCTTATCAAGATAACTACATAAATATGTTTATGATTAGGTATACTTACCTTAATAATTTAGATACACTCACTAACCCATTGTAAAAATTTCTCAATTGCTCCAATTTTCAAGACCAACCAACATATTGAGTTTTTCCCGAAATGTTGGCCAACATATCGGATTTTTTCCGAAATGTAGGCTGACATTTTTCAAAACGTCGTTTCAAATGAGGGTGGAGATATCGAGGTGATGAGGACTTGAAAACGAAATATTAAAACACTGAGCATAAACTAGAGTGATACTATTCACTTTTAATTTATCAAAGTTCTTAGATGGTTTAAGTCTAGATGTTTAACTTAACAAAATCATTACAATAAGCATAAATTGAAAGACGAGTTACTAGCTGCTTCGGCATTGTTTAACTTAGTTTCATCATATCCTAAATATTAAATTAGTTACACATAATACTAAGTAAATAAAAAATAAAATTGAATGAAGGAAAGGACATTATAAAAAAAAAGAGCTTTATTGATACTTTAAAAAAGGCCTGTAGTACAAATGCTCTCCAAGCTCTTTTGTTGCAGTAACAAACTTTCACTCAAGCTTAGAGGATACAAAGTCACACTTTTAGCTCAAGCTTTCCTCTATTTATACTCAAAATTTGTTACAATTGTTTGTTAAGATCTCAACATCTCTTATGGTTACAATTGTTTGATTTTTAGGATTTTAACTGTATCTCTTATATTTGCAACTACTTGATAACAACATTTCAATCGCTGCGGATGAGATACGGATTGATTTAAACTGAATATGATTTTCTACTATTCAAATATGGATTAGAGAGATTTAGCTTTTTTTATTCATTGTTGGGCTTCCCTCCTTGAAGTGTGGCTTCAATGTGACTTGATCATGAGTTTGAGTTCAAAAGCTTTCATTTTTCATTTGGCTTCTTTATTGCGTTAAATCATGGTCTCTTTTGGAATATTGCATTTAGGCATTTATTCTGCAAAATTAACTAAAAGCACTCAAGTAGCATCATTTTAGATACAAAATTAATACATATGGGTAAGTAAAAGTGTCTGAAATTTGGGCTCAACAATTACAAATACTATTTCTATAACTAAACAACACTATATATAATTAATTACTTATTATATCTGACAATCAAAACCAAAGATTAGGAAGACGGGAAAGTTGAATTCTACTCCTTTTTTCTGTATTCCAGTATGGTGTTTTAGATTATTTATTTTAGCTATTTTACTGGATAAACAATACGTTTAATTTAGCAAAAAATGAATTGAGGGCATTTGGAAGAGAATTGGTGCAAATGTTGAGTCTTAAAGATGAGTTTGTATTATATTTGAAGCATTGTTGTTGCTATGTTTAAACTTTAAAGGAAATTGAAATCTCAGATCCTGCCATCTGTTACAACCCCATGGCTTCATTTTGCCCATCCCTATGTTGGTGATACAGTAAAGAAATGTGCCAAACATTTTTTCAATATCCAGAATTATTGGCTGAAATCTAAAGGTTATTTAAATCTTTCTAAATAAACCATGGATTTTTTGTCCTAGATGTTAGCCAATTTGAAATTTTGGCTGATCTAGTTGCTACCCCTGGCCAGCATTAGTAGGGGGATATCTTTCACCTGTCTGATATGTTGGAGAAAGCGGGGTAATGGGCTAGATCAGTTTTCTGTTCTGTTCATGTTACATATCAGGAGACTTCTTCAACCTGCCTGATCAAGCAGGACAGGCTATGGAATGTGAATCCATCCTAATAGCTGCCAATGTAACCTGCACCCCCATCTTCTTTTGCACATGATATATCAAAACTTGATTCCTGATTAAGCCTATTTCTTCTTAGAGCACACTTGGATGACACAGGCTGCCACACCCTCCCCCTACCCAATCCAAACCTGGTATGGGGAAAAATGTAGCATCTTCCATCACAATTTTTCTCTAGGTATGCAGGTTCCTTCTTCTGGTCTGACAAGTGTCACATTCACCACCAAAAGCATGGCTTTTCCTTTTCTCACCAACCATCATTTCAAGGAATCCCCCGGAGGTATGAGAGAGGGATGCTAAAGATTTTAACCCAGAAGTGAGAGGTGAGATTAGATTCCATAATCCTTGAAAGTTTTTAGAGATGGCTGAGTCGAATAACTACTGATTTAGAGGAGGGATAAATGATACTTAAAATATTTTAAAGGAGCAGGAGGTGAGAAATTTTAACTTTTTCTCCAAATGATGAATGAAACAGATGAAGGCGAAAATAGAAGACCCTTATCCAGAGTAACAAGTGGAGAATTTTTTAAGGCCTGAAATATGAAGTGGTACACTGAATGTAAATGTTGCAAGTAGATGTATGAAATCTGAAGTTGTTGGTGATAGGTCCATGAAATATAAAGCAGAGGGAGAAGAATGGCACTGTGTGCACTGCCCATAAGATGCATATCAAGAAATACACAACATCAAGAAATGCAAATATAACTAACTCAGAGTATTTTTACTCAAAAAAAAAAAAAAAAAAGAAAACTATTCAGAGTATTTACATAACTAAACAGATGATGATGGAAACAAAAGACGCTTGTCAGAGTAGTGAGGGGAAATGGGTCCAAGGCTTGAAATACAAAATGGTCTACTGAAGGGAATTACTGCATGTAGAGGTACGAAATCTGAAGATATTGATGACAAAGTCCATGAAATAGAAAGTAGAGGAGAAGGATGGCATTTTTGTGCGCTTCCCATGAGATGTGCCATAAGAAATACACAACCTCAAGGCATAAGTATTTATGTAACTAAAATGTACTGGTCTTAAATGTTAGGCACTATCCACATTCACAAGGATCTGATCTGAGAAATTATGGGTATGGATTTCATCATGAGAAAGATGAAGGTTGGGTTTATTCTGGACAAAACGTTTGTTAAGAGCTCATGATATCTGAGAAAGTTAGCTAACAAACCTATATGATTTTGATGTGACATTAGTTCCTTGGTTCATGTCTGCATTTTTTGCTTCATATTTCGGGGACAATTCAAATTTTGATACGATGTGTTGAAAAACAAATTTTCTACTCAGAGGAAATTAAATGTTCTGACAAACAGAGTTCCATGTTAATTATTTGTGATGTACGTAACTGGCTCAGACATGCTCTTGCTATATTGAAGTTAATGACTTGAATAGATCCATTATGATCCACACTTGTTATTTCTGTTTACTCTTGGTAGTAGTGTAATTTATTTTGTTGATATTAGTCACTGATCATTCTGTGTTTTGCTACTTTTGATATTATAAGCCTGTTCAAGAACCAGAAAAAATGACTCAGATCATAGTGGAGGCTCTGGAGATCACCAAACAGAGAGGCATCATTAACAAAGGCTGGGTGGCCTTGGGAATTGTACGTGCGGGCCATTTGTTTTACCATTCTATTATTAGCATTCTGTTTGTTTGTCTACTGTTTCTTCAACCTTACCAAATCTGTATCAAATATTCTTTTGGCAGTGGCAGAACCAAAGGAATCTATCTATCTATTGGACAATGTTCCGCATGATTGGTTATTCTTACAGTGCAAGGCAGTGGTAATGTTTCTATACTCATTAGGCTTGAACATGGTTCAAAATCTCGGAATTGGCCGGTTTTAGATATCGGAATCGGTCATATCGGTCACTTCGTCTTGATGATATCGGTATTGGTTAAAAAAGAATGTTTAATTATTTTTTTTTTTGAGATCATCAGTAACATTTTGATATTTTTTTTACAATAATTGACAAAATTTGAATCATATTTAGACAAAACATTACAATACAAAGTATATGGTGCAAAAATATAAATTGTTAAGCTATTTACAAAGACATTATAATTCAATTAATCTAACAAACTAATTATATTCTATTTAATAATATTCATGAGAATTATTTTCTAACATTTTCTAACATTTCCGAAAAATTAATTAGTTAATCGTATTCATAACAACCATTTTGTGATGGTTTTTCTAACAAAGTAAGTGTAAATAATTAATCTAAGAAACTAAAGTATAATTAATCTAAACAAACTAATTATATTTTACTTAATTATATACATGACAACCATTTTCTAACTTTTTTTAACATTTTTTAAATAAGTTAATTACTTATATTGGATTTAATAAATTATAAATAAATTATTTACAGAATCAGAATAGAATCGGCTGATTCTGACCGATTCTATTAAGATTCTGACTGATTCCGGCCGATTCTGATTCTGAACCACCGATTCTATCTTGGAATCGGCTGATTCTTTGAACCATAGTCTTGAATGTGTTTAATATCATAATTAACAATCTCTTTATGTGACCGGATTCACTTCTATTCACTTTAGTATAATGGCTTCGGTTCTGCAGTATTTAGGACATTGTATTATCGACATGTAATCGCGCTAGCAAAAGTTGTCAAAATTTGCTGGTTTTCCTCTCAATATTTTAAGAAATTGCATCGTATTGCTTCTGCATTTTTTAATACAGAGTTACAGACATCTGATTTTTCAATACGCTTCAAAGCATGCACATATTCAATAAACAGAAAAGTCTTGCACTCTTTCCTTTATGGATAATGCATTAAATTGACTTTTAAGTTTTGAATTTGAAATTTCTGCTCTCTCTTGGATTTTTCTCTTCATGTCTATTATTTTTATCTCTACATAAGAGAAGAGGGAAGGCAGTTTGGGCCCATTAAGGTTGGTCACTCTGTTGCACTCTTACGGGTATGAAAAAAGATATGATTCAACATAGGTAATACTGACACGACAAATCCTAGAAATCTAGGATATAGTATGTTGTGGATACAAAAATAATAAAATAATATATGGTGTGTGTGTTATTTTTCTAGATAAAATCATATAAGGTGTGTCTGAGTTATTGTTTTTATCTATAACATGGATTTGGAAGGCTACAATAGTTAAAAGTCCACAATAACTCAAATTGTATAAAATATTTCAAGATAAAATCATATATGGTGTGTCTGAGTTATTTTTCTTTATCTATAACATGCATTTGTAAGGCCACAATAGTTAAACGTCCATAATAACTCAAATTGTATAAAATATTTCAAGTTATATAAACCGATAGTGACCAAAATAATCATATTTCTTCATTAACAAAATGGACAAATTACATATATGTATCTATAAATAAAACAGGATAGTTAACTCATATTCTTGCTAGATTGTTATCTTCTTAATCTTGGATACATCTCTTATATTTTTGGACATTTTCTTTTTTCGTGACAATGTTTGGGATATGCTATAAATTTTAGAGTACATCAAAAGAGAAACCGAGAAATATCCATTAATTATCTTCCCTAATGTATGAATTTTTTTGGAAGGTTGATTCTTGGTTGGATGAGTTAAATTGGTGATGTTCAACTCTTGTAGCATGATGATTCAATTTAACTATTGGTTGATAAGAATAGGAGTAGATGGTGATAATGTTGTTGATGATGTATCATTTATAGCTTGGCGTCTGTAATTAAGGGTTTCGTAGATGGATTTGCTCATGCATGCCCTTTTCCTATAATTCAACTCTTTTGGAAGGTTGATTCTTGGTTGCCCTTTTCCTATAATTCAACTCTTCCTTCAAACACTATTTTTTTTTCTTACATGGACTTGATAGATGATTTGGGAATGTGTATCTTTTGTTTTGTCTTTACAGTGTCTGAGAGGAAAATTTATATTCTTTCCCTAGACCTTTTTCTAGCTTGGAAGTGATAATTTAGAGAAGAAGAAGTTTCAGTATGTTTATTCATATAAAGCAATTACGTCAATATATTGATACTACTCGTTTCCTTGTCTATCTAATAGTAGATAGACAAGGAAACGAGTAGTAAGATAAGGTAAGATAAGGGTATCTAACAATAGGATAAAGATATCTAAAGATAAAAGTATCTAACACCCCCTCAAACTCACGGTTGATCAAACATTGAGTTTGAATAAAATCTCGCGAAACTTACGGGAGATTTTTGATGAGCTGGTCGATGGAGCAGATTGCAATCGAGAGTGGCGTGACGAGATCCAGATGTCCGAGAGGACGGTGAGGTCCATAGGGCGAGATCCAGAAAGATTAGGCGAGAAGGCAAGATCTAGATGGATCAGGCATCATATGAGAGGGTGAGATCCGGATAGATCAGGCAGGGCGGGATCCAAATGGATCAAGATCTAGATGGATCAGGCATCATATGAGAGGGTGAGATCCGGATAGATCAGGCAGGGCGGGATCCAAATGGATCAGGCATCATATGAGAGGGTGAGATCCGGATAGATCAGGCAAGGCGGGATCCAAATGGATCAAGCGGAAAATGATTTTGTGAGCTCCTTGAACTCGACTGACGATGTGCTGGAGGGTGGTCGATCATCTGGGTATGAAGAAAAGCCCAAGAGGACTAAATTGATGAGAAAGCCCAATAAGGCTAAAATAAGGGCCCTCTGCAATGTTGGAGGAACACGGGTGATGGTGGAGCCGACATTGGTGAATGTGAGAGGATCAACGAGGACTCGGTCTTAGCTGAGGCGGAGGAGGAAAGCTCTGATATTGTATGAGACGAAAGTGGCCCAGCGCTAGGCATACACTATGCGAATGCGGCTAAGCGCATGCTCGAGAACACCGAGAGAATTTCGATCAGCAGAGAAAAAATTTGAGACTCTGATACTATAATAAATTAGAGAAGAAGTTTCAGTATGTTTATTCATAAAGCGATTACATCAATATATATAGATGCACGATAGAGTAGATAGATAAGAAAACGAGTAGTAAGATAAGGGTATCCAAAGATAATTGTATCTAACAATAGGATAAAAATATCTAAAAATAAAAGTATCTAACAGGAAGTATTTGAGATGCCAACTGGCCTTTTAGAACTTAAGAAGATTTGTCAATGTGTAGTGTTTGGTTCTTGGCTTTATGTGTATTTGTCAGAAATTTATATCCTTTCTTTCCTACTTTTTTCCCACTTTAGAACTTAAAAGATGTCGACTAGTCTATTGGGATCAGAGTTCAAAGTCTCAGTCGAGTCATATCCGGAACGGCGGTGGTCGTTCCGAGAATGTGACGCGAGTCGGCTTTTGGGGCGAGATCTGGTGGACTCGGGGCTGACTTGGACTTAATTCGACCGAATTAGCTGTGTCACAAAACGACTCGATTGAATTGGCCGAGTCGACCGAGTCAAGGCCGATTCAGCCCCAAGTCAGTCAAGAGGGAAAAAAATTAACATTTACCAATCTAGATCTCCTGTGCCGCCGTCGTTCGCCCGCGAGACCGCCGTCGCCGCAGGTTACTCTCTCCCTCTCTCCATCTTTGCCCTTCTGTCTCTTTCTTTCCCGAACTCTCTCCCCCCTCTCTAAGAGGGAGATCGGGCCTCCCTTTCCCTCTCTTAATATCTCTCTCAGTCTCTCTTTTAATCTCTCATGTCTCACTCTCACTCTCTCTTTTAATCTCTTTTAATTTAATTTAACATATTTTTTTTATTTTAACATCTAGTATTAGAAGAATAAATCTAATATTAAAAGTATAGATCTAGTATTAAAAATTAAAAGTATTAATTTAATTTGAAAGCTGAAATTTCTGTAAAAAGAATTGATCCTTACATATTCCCATCGAAACAGAAATCAATCAAAAGTATGTTTTCATTGGAGAATATTAAAAAAATTAGAAAAGACATTTCAAAGTTCTTCCTCTTCAATGCTAATGATGCTAATGCTACTAGAAAACAAGGGAAAGACCATGGTCATAACCAAAAGGGTAAGGGTTCTCACAGATTATCATCCAGTTCTAGTAGTGATGAAGATGAAGATGACAATGGTGGTGATGCTGACAATATTCCACGACGTTGCGACCGATGCGTCTCAGTGCCCGTCGAGTCGGTAGCCGAGACCGCAACTTTGAACCATGATCGAGATTATGGCAAGCCCCTCTCTTGTCCATAATCTTCTGGGCGAGGAGTCTGACTTCAGAGAGCTGGGTATGAAACTTTATTAAATTCTTCGTGGAGCTCACTCCATACCGACCCCAATGAGAAAGGCTTAGATAATGACAATGATGTGCTTGCAAGATGATTGTTATGATATTGTGTTCTTTCTAGTTAGGCCTCTTAAGATAAAAAGTCTTGTCGTAGCCAAACTTGATCTTTGCCGTCGTTGTACATTAAAAAGTTTTTAGCTTGAACTATTTGGTATTTCTGTTAGTCTAAGAAGTTTTTAGCTATTTCTAGTTAGGCCTTTAAATAGCTTGTCTCTTTAGGGCTGGCCAGAGGTAGATTAAGGCTTGGTACTCTTCCCTAGATTAAGGCTCGGTACTCTTCCTTTATCTTGAATATCATATGTTCTACCCTTTTACCCTAAGGGGTATTTAGAAACTTAGAACACCCTAACTTTGATGAGCAAAAGGTAAATTTGTTAAGAAATTTAAGGTAGGCACAAAATCAAGTATTTTATAGTTTTCTTGTCTATGCATCAAGTAGGCACAAAATGAATAGCCAGAAAAAGCATATTATCTAGATCTATGACTTTAGGCATACAAAATTCTCGATCAAACCATTTGATTATAATCTAAACATTTAAAAACCCTCACACACCACTTTTATTAGGTTTCAAATATTCTAAACCGTTAAACTAACCAACTCGCTATTTCGGTCGTTCATTTTGCGTCTACTTGATGAATAAGTGAAAAGTATTTAAAACACTTGATTTTTTTATTTTTAAACACTCTTAATAATGTAAATCAACTCCAATGGAGTGATCTTCAATTTGAATATCCTAATATTGAATTTGAATGGAAATAAGTCATCTCCATATCCTTCCCAAAAGACTAAGTCAATATATATATGTGTGTGTGTATATATATGTATATATATATCTCTCAGCTGGTACTGCGATCCGGGTCGCAGTCCTAAAAAATTTCAGATATTCTCAGTCTAATTAGCATAGCGATCATGGTAGCGGTACTCACAAAATACTGTGATCATAGTAGTATTCACAGAACATACTGCGACCATGATAGCAGTTCTCACAAAAACACTGCGACCATGGTAGCGCTGCGATCAGGATCTGTGAATGAGATTCAGCCACGTCGCCGCCAACTGAGAAACTCTCTCAGCTGGCTGTTGAGGTACAATTTCTCTCTCTCTCTCTCTCTATATATATATATATATATATATATATATATATATATATATATATATATGAGGAATATATATCTCAGCTGCCATCTAAGAAAACTCTCTTAGATGGCGGCTTAAAACTCTAACTTTTCAAAATATTCATGATCCGATCGCACAATATGATATCACATTCTAAGATGTGTACTTAAAAAAGAATTACGTGTTTTGGAGTTTGTTTGATCATGTTTCAAATGGTTGCAAATTTAACGGTTTTTCAATAATACAACAAATGTAACCATTTGAAATATGATCATACGAACTCGTGATTTTTTATAACTACACATCTTAGGACGCGAATTTCCTATTGTGCAGTCGGATCATGAATTTTTTTTTGTTGAGAAATTGGGGTTTTAAGCCGTCATCTAAGAAAGTTTTCTTGGTCTCTTAGATGGCAGATGAGCTACATATTCCTTTTTTTCTATATATATATTATAGAGAGATGTATCTTAAATGCCATCTAAAAGAACTTTCTTAGATGGTGCATCAAAGCTCTAATCATTCTATCATTTTTTCACGATCTGACCACACCTTTGTAAATCACCTAGAGGGGGGGGGGTGAATAGGTGATACTGCTAATCTAGAAACTAAATGCGCTAAATGCGGAAGCTTAAAAATAATTTTGCAATCACACTTAATACAACACACAAGTGTAGCCGAATTCCCGGTGAAGAGCTCTGGACTAACTCCTCTTGATTTTCCTAGATATGGGTTGAGGTGCTATATGAAGCTCTTGTGGTTAAGTACAAGTAAGGCACACACAAACAACCAAGCATATAAGATGAATAGGCAATATGAATATATGCAAGGCACAATACAAGCAAATAGATATGAATGATATGAATGATGTGAATGATGCTTTGCACAAAATAAAGAGAGAGTTAGGAGACAATGGATCAAACGCTAACAATAAGATATGTTTCGAGGTTCGAGCCCCTAGCTCTACATCCCCGCCTTCACCACCGTGAAGGATTTCCAATCCACTATCTCCCACTGAGGGAACCTCCACCGAGGAAGATTTTTACAACAAGGGAGTACCGAACTCCTCTCTCAAACACCGCCTCACAGCCGAGGGGTAGGCCCGTAGCCAAACAACCAATCTCCACCTCACAATAGAGGGAGCAAACACAATCCTCAACCTCTACCAAAGAGGGAGCAAACCAATCACCCGATCAACCTCTACCAAAGAGGAATACAACAAAAGCAAGGGTGTTTACAACAAGTGGTTTCTTTCAAACACAAACAATCTCTCTTTCCTCTTTTCCACAAAACAAGATCCTAATAGAATGGGATAGATGATAAGCTCAAGTGTGGAAAACTAAGTGTTTTGATCAAAGAAAAACTCTTGGGAAAAATACCAAATAGATGTAGAATTTTAGATCAAAAAACAATTCCCAAAAACTATTTTCTTTGAAATAAAACAAAACACTTAAAACAAATAGATGAAGCTTTTTGGCACAAAAACTATTTTGAAAACTTGTTTAAAACACTGAAGATGTCAGGAAATTTTAGCTCTAAAAATCTTAGTTAAAAACACCAAGCAATGGGGTATTTATAGCCCCAAAACAAAACTAGCCGTTGGGCTGATCTGTCAGCCTGACAGGCCTAGCGGTCGGCCGGCCGACCGACCGCCAACGGTCAGAAATGTGACCGTTGGGGCAACCCGGTCGACCGTCCGGCCGACCGCCCAGATACAGAGAGCAGACTCTCTGATCCGGTCGGCCGCTCGGCCGACCGCCCAGATACAAAGAGCAAAGCTCTCTGGTCCGGTCGGCCGCCCGGCCGACCGTCCCTGTGACTGCCAAACGTGCACAAGCCTGTGCATGTCGGTCGACCGCAAGGGTCGACCGGCCTTTGGTACGGTCGACCCGTGCGGTCGGCCGACCTGGCCTGTCAGTCACAAATCTGGGACAGAAACACATGTTAAAAATATTTCTAAAAATTCTTTTATCTCTTGTAAAAATACCCAAAAATAGTTTTATATTTTTGCATTGATATGTAAACATGCGATAAATATTTTAGCTCAAATATCAAGCATATGAAACTATTTTTGTGTCTTAACATTTTTACCAAAAACCAAAACTGTATTTTATCAAACTTTGATTTTTCACTACATGAATAGGATAGTCAAAATAAGTTTGTTTAAAAGTTAAGCATGTATGTATATAGAGCACATCTAATATACATAAAAACAAAGTAAACTTGTTTTGATCAATCTATTCATGAAAACCAATTCCAAAACATAAAACTTGTGTGTGTTGTGCACTTGAGCATATCAACTATTCTTATCTTTACACATGGATCTAAAACACACTAAACTAAAGTAGGATACCTAAGTCTTCTTGACGATCTTCATCTTCAAGTCGACTCGATCCCAAACGTGATCCACAGAGTGCAAAGGTATGATCTTGATGCTCGGGCACTGGAATCACCATGTGAAAGCTTCTAAACTCCTCTTTTTGAAGCAATCACCAACTAATATCTTGATCAATGATCTGTAACTAAAATCACAAGATAATTAGTAAACATAACTACGTGAGTTAATTATCATCAAAACTAGAGAGGAAGGCCTCCGGGCCAACAATCTCCCTCTTTTTGATGATGACAAAACTCATGGAGTTATATATGCATGGATTAAAGTTAAGCTTCAAAGAAGCTCCCCCTTAACTCATGCATAAACAAATAAACAATAAATATGCAATGAAGGCTCTTAAAATATAAATGCATGTATATGCATAAATAATAAAAGGTTCTAGATACCAATGAAATGTTCAAAAACAAATTATGCTCTAGATACCAATTAAAATTAAACTAAATTAAACTTAATATATGCAAAACATAAATATGCATATATAAACCAAAATCTCTCAACCCCTTTTTGTCAATCATCAACAAAGGGGTAAAAACCAAAACAAAACAAAATCTTCTCCCCCAATCATCAATTAGGGGTAAATAAAGACAATGTTCTCCCCCTTTTTGTCTAAAACAAAAGCAAAACCAATTAGAGGTGACAATCAATTAAGGTACCAATAGAAAATATGTCAAAGTAGCATCTTGATACCAATTAAAAGTAACATAGATCAATCAACAAATGGTATATGCGATATACATTCATGAAGAGGAAGGTGTGAAGCTTCCCTACATAGATACATTACATGAAGGAGGGATGACAAGCCCTAATTCATATAACATACACTATGCAATGCATAAGAGGAGATATGAAGCTCCCCCTACACACGTGTACCACATAAAGAAGAGATTGTCAAGCTCTTCAATACAAGATACACTCATCATGAATCTATATGTAGAAGAGATGTTAAGCTCTCCTTGCATATAGGCAATACAAATCAAAACTTTTGACTATTTTCTTTAAACAAAATTTTGATATACCAATTTTAAAACATTCAAATAAACATCTTATTATCAAAAGAGTATTTTTCTTTTTAAGTATATGATATCAATTAAAACTTTTTATTTTCTATCATAAAGCAAGGGAGTGGAAATACAAATACCAATTGTAAATATGAAAATCGAATTTTCTCCCCCTTTATGAAACACTAATAAAAACAATGCATAGGCTTGAAATAAGATACCAATTGAAAAGCAATTGAAAACTAATCAATTGAAACAGTATTAAAGCTCAAGCTTAGCATAAACACAAACATATATATGTATGAAAAATTAGATACCAATTGAAATTGATATTCTTTGAAATGAAGGCATACATACATACAAACATATATGAGTATACAAGAAATGTCAAGATTGATACCAATTGAAAGAATTCAATGATACCAATTGAAACAACAATAAGATCAAATGTATATCTCATATAACTACCACCCAATCATGTTCAAGTTTAAAATGGTTTTCAATATAAAGCATACATGAGCATGATCTCCCATCCAACCACCCATAGATGGTAGGGGTTTTCAAAAAATAGATTTGAAAAATAAAGTGTGTTTGAAAACTCTATCATATGAAGAATACGAACTAGTTAAATGGAAAAACTTTTAAACTAGTACGAAATCCTTCAAGTAAGGAATAAAAATAGATTATTTTTCATGAAATAAGAAATCCACATGATATCAAACACTCAAGTCAATTAAGCACAAATATGACTCATGAAAACAAACACATGAGTAAACAATAAATGTGAGTGTACAAATAAGATGTGAAGATCATAATCATGAAAGATGGACAATAAGCTCAATATTCCTTGAAACAAGAAAAACATGAAAATCATCAAAACTTATTTAATCTTCAAGGTATATGTATGTCCTATACAAATTAAAGTATACATACATATCCAAACACAACGAGTCCACAAAGATATATGCATGAAGGCACGTGGCTCAAAAGGATGTATATGTATAACAATAATTTGGATAAAATAGACATATACATGAAGTTAAACATAAACACATGGAGACATGAAAAAGTAAATTTTCATTAAAACAAATTTCATTTCAAGGTATATGTATGATTTGACAACACAAAAAGTATACATACATATCCCTAAACACAATTGAGTCCATATGTATAGATTTGCATGAAAGGCAAATGACTCAAGGGGTATACATGTATAACTTAAGGTTTGGCAAAATAGACATATACATGAAATGAAAACACATGATCATAAAACAAAACCAAAATGGGAATACAAGTTTAAAATGCATGGATCATCAAAACTAGACTATATCAGCACATCTAATGGGTACAAATAGGCATTAAGCACAAACATATATAAAGGTTTATTTGTGGCCCACTATATGTACAAGTATAAATCCTAGTCTTAATGAAAACTAACATTTAAACATATATTCAAATCATGAAGCATCAAAAATAAGATAAAATTTATCATGACAAACCTAAGCATGATTATTATGTAAATCCACATGTTATTAAACCTATGATAAACATGATAGCTAAACAAATGGTGAGAACACAAAATAATAGTCCATATTAAACATGGGTGTCTCAAAGGCTATACATGCATGTCAAGGATCTAATAAGCATGGCATTATCATAATAATCAACAAACAATAAAACATGCTATAAACAATGAATATGAAAGCATGTAAACAATAATTAGGAGTAAAGGATTGTCACCAAAACCGAAGAAGCAACTCTCCTTGTCTCCAAAACATGGTGGTCTTCTCCACCAAACATCCCTTGAAAGTGATGCATCCAATTGATTTCCATGAAGCTCGGAACGCATCCACTCAAAGGTACCGATACTCTCACGTCATGCGAGAGCCCACACCTACATCATAAATAAGAGGGGTGGTCTTTGGTACCCATATCTTATTTGGTCCATGGGGGTTAGTACTTTCTCTAACCCAAACAAAATTATTTGCTAAATTTGAAACATGTATTCTATCATAACAAAATTTAGTAAGGTGGCCCTTACGTCCACAATGTGTACAAGTGTACACATGAGCATACAAAGTGTGATGGTGTCCGTGTGGAGCATGTGTATGCCGTGGAGGGTGTGCATGAAAAGATGGAACTTGTTTCTTCCGAAACAAAGTTTCCAAACGTGTATGGCTCTTGGCACATTGGCTCAAAGTGGAGCCCAAACAAAACATATTCTTCTTTAACATGGATATATCTTGTTCAATTAAATAAGAGGTGGCACATGCAATAGGTGAAGTGTGTGATACTACCCTAGCATGACAAACATGGGAATCAATCTTATTTTTCAAAGACTCATTTTTCTCTAAACAAACATTTAAGTCATTTGAAATAGAGATTATTTTATTTTTCAAAGCAACATTCTCTTTTAAAACAAAATCAATTTTGAAGACAAGTTTTCATTTTTCTTCAAAACATTATTGCAATCATTTTTATTTTTCAAAAATTCATTTTCTTTTAGATCAAGGTCTAGTTGAGATCTCAATGAATCCCTTTCATTATAGACCTCAACCTTCTCTTGCAAAACATTGTTAAGTCTAGAATGCAAAATTTTATTTTCTTTTTCAATTCCTAGACTTTTCTTTTTCAAAATCTTATATTTTTCAAATAATTTTTTACACACAATAGACAACTCTTCATTCAAAGCATTGGCATCCATATAATCATGATCATCAAATGAAGAGCTTGCACTATCTAGTTGAGTATCCGAATGTACCTCAAGGGAGTCATTCCCTTGGACCATGTGGCATTGAGACTCGGATTCTCCACTAGATTCCTCCGGTTGATATGGCATTTGAAGCTTGGAGGTGGAGGTGGTTGTCAACATGTTCCACACTGCAAATGCGGAATCAAAGTTAGAAGTAAGCATAAGATATTCTTTAGATAGCGTGCTTCTAATGGCCTCAAGGGCTTGTGCATTGGCCCCTATATGCTTGCTATCACTAAGGTAGGATTCCTTGGTAATGGCAAGGTGAACCTTATATCCTAGGGTTTGCAAATAGATGGACATCCTAGTCTTCCAAACAAGAATGTTGGAAGGATCAAACATAGGTGGGGTCATGAAGTTCATGGGTCCAAACTATATGTGTGCCAAACAAGCAAATGCAAATATAGACTAGCAAACCAAAATCTCACTCCTAGGATGTTAAGCTTAAATATCAGGAGCGTAGGCTCTGATACCAATTGTAAATCACCTAGAGGGGGGTGAATAGGTGATACTGCTAATCTAGAAACTAAATGCGCTAAATGCGGAAGCTTAAAAATAATTTTGCAATCACACTTAATACAACACACAAGTGTAGCCGAATTCCCCGTGAAGGGCTCTGGACTAACTCCTCTTGATTCCCCTAGATATGGGTTGAGGTGCTATATGAAGCTCTTGTGGTTAAGTACAAGTGAGGCACACACAAACAACCAAGCATATAAGATGAATAGGCAATATGAATATATGCAAGGCACAACACAAGCAAATAGATATGAATGATATGAATGATGTGAATGATGCTTTGCACAAAATAAAGAGAGAGAGTTAGGAGACAATGGATCAAACGCTAACAATAAGATATGTTTCGAGGTTCGAGTCCCTAGCTCTACATCCCCGCCTTCACCACCGTGAAGGATTTCTAATCCACTATCTCCCACTGAGGGAACCTCCACCGAGGAGGATTTTTACAACAAGGGAGTACCGAACTCCTCTCTCAAACACCGCCTCACAACCGAGGGGTAGGCCCGTAGCCAAACAACCAATCTCCACCTCACAATAGAGGGAGCAAACACAATCCTCAACCTCTACCAAAGAGGGAGCAAACCAATCACCCGATCAACCTCTACCAAAGAGGGATACAACAAAAGTAAGGGTGTTTACAACAAGTGGTTTCTTTCAACCACAAACAATCTCTCTTTCCTCTTTTTCACAAAACAAGATCCTAATAGAATAGGATAGATGATAAGCTCAAGTGTGAAAAACTAAGTGTTTTGATCAAAGAAAAACTCTTGAGAAAAATACTAAATAGATGTAGAATTTTAGATCAAAAAACAATTCCCAAAAACTATTTTCTTTGAAATAAAACAAAACACTTAAAACAAATAGATGAAGCTTTTTGGCACAAAAACTATTTTGAAAACTTGTTTAAAACACTGAAAATGTCAGGAAATTTTAGCTCTAAAAATCTTAGTTAAAAACACCAAGCAATGGGGTATTTATAGCCCCAAAATAAAACTAGCCGTTGGGCTGATCTGTCAGCCTGACAGGCCTAGCGGCCGGCCGGCCGACCGACCGACCGACGGTCAGAAATGTGACCGTTGGGGCAACTCGGTCGACCGTCCGGCCGACCGCCCAGATACAGAGAGCAGACTCTCTGATCCGGTCGGCCGCTCGGCCTACCGCCCAGATACAGAGAGCAAAGCTCTCTGGTCCGGTCGGCCGCCCGGCCGACCGTCCCTGTGACTGCCAAACGTGCACAAGCCTGTGCACGTCGGTCGACCGGCCTTTGGTGCGGTCGACCCGTGCGGTCGGCAGACCTGGCCTGTCAGCCACAAATCTGGGACAGAAACACATGTTAAAAATATTTCTAAAAATTCTTTTATCTCTTGTAAAAATACCCAAAAATAGTTTTATCTTTTTGCATTGATATGTAAACATGTGATAAATATTTTAGCTCAAATATCAAGCATATGAAACTATTTTTGTGTCTTAACATTTTTACCAAAAACCAAAACTGTATTTTATCAAACTTTGATTTTTCACTACATGAATAGGATAGTCAAAATAAGTTTGTTTAAAAGTTAAGCATGTATGTATATAGAGCACATCTAATATACATAAAAACAAAATAAACTTGTTTTGATTAATCTATTTATGAAAACCAATTCCAAAACATAAAACTTGTGTGTGTTGTGCACTTGAGCATATCAACTATTCTTATCTTTACACATGGATTTAAAACACACTAAACTAAATTAGGATACCTAAGTCTTCTTGACGATCTTCATCTTCAAGTCGACTCGATCCCAAACGTGATCCACGGAGTGCAAAGGTATGATCTTGATGCTCGGGCACTGGAATCACCATGTGAAAGCTTCTAAACTCCTCTTTTTGAAGCAATCACCAACTAATATCTTGATCAATGATCTGTAACTAAAATCACAAGATAATTAGTAAACATAACTACATGAGTTAATCATCATCAAAACTAGAGAGGAAGGCCTCCGGGCCAACAACCTTGTGTTCTTCATGTCTTAATGACGTATACATATAAAAAATCAAAGGATTTGGAGTTCACTTAATCATTGATTTAATAATTACATTTGTTTTATTGTTGAAAACTGTTAAATTTTCAACCATTTGATACATTAGTAAATGAACTTCAAACCATGTGAATTACACACACACGTGTCTTAGAACATGAAGATCATAACGTGCGATCGGATCGTGAAAAATGATAGGAAGATTGAAGTTTTGATGCGTCATCTAAGAGAGTTCTTTATATGTCATTTAAGGTACATATTCCTCATGTGTGTGTCTTTGTCCCTCTTTGGGTGTCTGTATGATGTAATACGGGTGGATCACAATCACCTTCAATTTAGGTAGAAAAGAAAATAGGGTTTTGGAGTAGAATAGAAAGAAATAAGAATTTGATAAATTTAGGCTTCACATCCCTTGCATTATGGGTTTCACACCCAAAACTCAAGATAACAATTTTAAGAATTTTAACTGGAATTTTTAGTTTCAATCATTTTATATCAATAAGAAAGTCTTGACGCTTATTTATAGGCTTTACAAAAGTCCACTTTTAGAATTTAACCGATGTGGTAAAAATAAAGAAAAAGAAAACAAGTAAAATAAAATAAAACTAAACTTAACTAGAACTAATTGCATGCAATACAGCGTGATGTCCGCATTAGTGTGTATATTATCTGCATTAGGTAAATAGGTAGGAATAAACCTTTCATCCTTGCCCTAAATGTTTATATTAATGGGTACAAATTTCTTATCCTTACCATAAAAGGTTTTTTTTTTTTTTGGGATAATAAAACCTTAACAGTAAAAGTTTGGTAAAATGGGTATAGGTAAACACCTTTACCCAGTGACCCACTGCCTTTTTTCCCCTTTCTTTCTTCCGCTGGTGAGACGTGTGTCATGTTGGACAGATAAATATCTGCTTGTCATTTTTTGTTGAGGAGAAAAGCTTCAAAGTTGCAAAGACTACGAATATTTTGAATCCTGAAGTAATATTATCCATCTCATGTATCTTTTCTACTGCACTGTAGAACTTATCCACTGCACCCCACTTGAAAAATAATCACTGTCCTATGTTATTAGGTTGTAAAAGGTTGTAAAAGGTTTAAGAAGTCCGAAACAAAGTATCAATAACATCTTTGACATGTTGGGTTATATTAATCATGTCTAATATTGGGAAAGTTATTAGACTCTGCAGTTTCTCAGAATCTGAAAGTTGATTGATTTTATGTTTCCTGTTTTCAGGTGCATCATGGAGGTGCTGGAACAACAGCTGCCGGCCTTAAAGCTGCGGTCTGTATTTTTGTTTTGTTTTGTTTTTTTTTTTTCCTTCTTTGGTTGTTATGCTATTAACCCAAGGCACTGGTTTGTGGTTGGTAGTGTCCAACTACAATTGTCCCTTTCTTCGGTGACCAACCTTTTTGGGGAGACCGAGTCCATGCCAGAGGAGTAGGACCTGCTCCGATATCTATTGAGCAGTTCTCACTGCAAAAGTTAGTTGATGCGATAGAATTTATGTTGGATCCCAAGGTAATTAGACATCGTACACTTCTTCAGACTGTCATCAAGCATTTATTTTTGATTTTTTTTTCGCTTTTCAGGATATGTGTTTAAGCTAGTTTCTATCTAATTAATGAGGTACAATGTGTTATGTATGCTGGGTTATAAGAAGGTTCTGATAGTGAGGTGGATGTTTTCCCCTCCTCTTTTCCCCCAAAAAATTACAGGTGAAGGAACGGGCCATGGAATTGGCTAAGGGCATGGAATCGGAAGATGGGGTGGCGGGAGCTGTAAAAGCATTTTTTAAGCACCTCCCTAAGAAGTCAGCAACTGAGGAGGAGCCTTCTGAAGCGCCGCCATCACCCTTGATGGAATTTTTTGGCCCTGTGAGAAAATGTTTGGGTTGTTCTTGATGCTTTTCTCTGAGTTATCTCGCTGCTGCTTTTCTACAAATACTAGTATTATTATTATCTTTTCAGCCATTGCTGTTGTATCATTATATTCATGTATCATCTCAAAGGAAGCACCAGAACTCAAAATGATGTTTTTTTTTCTTTCCCCCTATTATTTTCTTTTTTTCCTCATGTTTTTTGTTCATGTTCCTTGTTAATTTTTAAATTGAAGAGCTTGTATGAAGGGTTAGAATTTCAATTGGGTTGTCTTGTGAATTTAATCTTGTGTGCAATCTAGTTTGCGCCATTCAAATCTGATTCCGGTGACTTGGAGCTTCTCTGAGGTTTCTGTATATGAGCAAATCTTTTATAGTGATGTGGTTTTGAGAAAGTTTACGAGGCCTTTGGGGTTCTTGCTGCTGTTGCTTTTCTGTACAACTAACATCAAGTTAGTGTGTGTGTGTGTGTGTGTATTTGCTCACCGCGCTCATTGCGCGCGTGTCACGGGCGGATTCTTTTGACTTTGAACCACTCAAGCCCGCACGTCATTTAGTTCACTCTTTTCCCTTAGAAGCGAAGCTAAGTCAGCCTAACCTTCACACTCACTCAAAAAAGAGAGAACTTTTGAGAGAAGTAGAAGCTTGTATTACTTGTTCTTCCTTAAGCACCCTTGATCCTTATTTATAGGTAAGGGCTTGTATAAGAAACTCTCTAGATTTGGAGGCTTCAAAAATATCTAGAAGCTCTTATACATTCATGCCTAAATACCTTCCTCTAGAATCTTCTATAGAATATCCCTTTTTACATGATATTTACAATATAGTCCTAGAACACTCTAGAACTTTCAAAAGTATTCTAACAACTCCATTACATAGTATGAGCCCAAGATGAGTTCAAGTGCACCAAATTGAGCGGTTCGTGACAAAAAGCTCCCGAACCACCTATCCAAGCGATGCCCTTATCGCTGACCTTTATCCTAATGGAATTTCTCGATCAAGTTCTCGAACTGTCAAAGAGCTCGTGCTTTCCCAACTGCTCTCGCTATCAGGCAATCCCTTCCACTTCACAAAGTATTCCAACCTCGGATGGTTATTCGCTTCACGAACCATCCTGTCCGCTATAATCTCCTCAGCTTCCTTGTCGAACTCTATGCGAATTCCTGCTGGTGCCCGACTGGATTTCCTACGATCCGGATCTTCCGTATCCTTATGGTAAGGCTTTAACATGCTCACATGAAAGACCGAATGATTCTTCATCATTAGGAGAAGTTGTACCTTATATGCTATATTCCCCACTCTTTTCTCAATAGGAAATGGGCTTTCGTACTTCCTTATCAAGCTCTTATGTAGTCCCTTATATCAATCCAAAGTAGAAAGCCTGATAAGGACCAGATCACTAACCTGATATTCCATATGCCTCATCTTCTTTTTAGCCCATTTCTTCATCCTCTTGGCCGCCCTGTATAGACATGAACGCGCCAACTCGTTCTGTTCTTGCCACCCCTTAGCAAATTTATAAGCAGTCGGGCTATTTCCTTTGTAGCCTGTAGCAATGGAGTTAGGAGTGAGTGGCTGCTGTCCAGTGACGATCTCGAACGGACTCTTTCCAATAGACTCACTTCTTTGTAGGTTGTAGGAGAATTAGGCTATATCCAGAAGCTTCCCCTAATTTTGCTGGTTGGCACTCACATAGTGCCTCAGGTAGACCTCCAACAAGCCATTCACCCACTCTGTTTGGCCATCCGTTTGAGGGTGGAAGCTAGTAGAGAAGTTCAAATCTGACCCCACGAGCTTGAAGAGCTCCGTCCAGAACTTGCCCGTGAAGCGACCATCTCGATCACTCACGATCGTCTTAGGCAAATCCTAATACTTCACCACATGTCTCAAGAATAATGGAGCCGCTATCTCGGCTGGACACTTGCTGGGGCTGGAATGAAGATGCCATACTTTGAGAACCGGTCAACCACCACCATAATAATGCTACACCCCTCGGACTTGGGTAAGCCCATGATGAAATACATAAGACGCTTGCCCAAGGTCGCTCTCGAATCGGTAGTGGTTTCAGCAATCCGGCTGGTATCCTTTGATCCGTCTTGTCTTGTTGGCACACAAGAGAAGTCTTCACATAGGCCTCAACATCATCCCTCATGCGAGGGCAATAATAATTTTTCTCTGTAAGAGCTAGAGTACAGTGCACACCTGGATGTCCCGCCCACTAGGAGTCATGGCACTCCTTGAGAAGCTCCCTCCTTAGGTTCCCGAACAGCGGCACGTACAATCGTCTCCCCTTCGTATAAAGTAGATCTCCTTCTAGCTAGAGCCTCCGAGTCTTTTCCTCCTTAGCATACTCCATCATGTTCTTGGTCGTAGGGTCATGAGCCAAGCCTTCTTTGATGCGGTCAAGTAAGGAGCTCTGAGGATGACTTAACATAGCGGCAAACTCAGACTTTTGACTTAGTGTATCTGCTACTAAGTTGATTCTTCCTGGCTTGTACTCGAGCACATAGTCGAACTCGGCTAGAATGTCTTGCCATCGCACCTGCTTGGGAGACAACTTATTTTGAGTTTGGAAGTAGCTGGTGGCCACATTGTCTGTCTTCACCACGAACCTCGAGCCAAGTAGGTAGTGCCTCTATACTCGAAGACAGTGAACCACAGCTATCATTTCCTTCTCTTGTACTGTGTACCGCCTCTCGGTATCATTAAGCTTTCGACTCTCATAGGCCACAGGGTGTTCTTCATGCATTAATACCCCTCCAATCGTGAAGTCACTTGCGTCAGCGTGCACTTCATATGGCTTGTTGAAGTCGAGTAGTGCGAGACTGGTTCCTCTGTCATAGCTCTCTTCAAGGCCTCGAACACCTCCTGGCACTTCGAATTTTAATCCCAAGCGCGATTCTTCTTCAGCAAGTCCGTGAGTGGAGCAGCTATTGTCGAATAGCTCTTAATGAATCTCTGATAGTAGTTTACCAAGCCAAGGAAAGATCGCAGTTCCGTCACCTTAGTGGGAGGTTCCTACTCCAATATAGCCTGAATCTTGGCTTGATCCATCCGAATCTTACCTCTTCCAATGATGTGGCTGAGGAACATCACATCCTCCCGTGCGAACGAGCACTTCTTCTTCTTCACATAGAGCTCATTGCTTCTGAGGGCCTGGAATACTTGCCTCAGGTGCTCTATATGCTCATCCATGATTTGACTATACACCACAATATCATCCAAGTGGACCACCACAAAATGGTCCAAGAACGGCTCCAACACCTTATTCATAAGAGTGCAGAATGTGGCCGGTGCATTGGTGAGACCAAACGGCATAACTAGGAACTCGTACGATCTATACCTGATCACGCACACAGTCTTTGAGTCATCTCCTTCGCAATCCGCACTTGATAATACACCGAGCGTAAGTGTAGGCTGTCTAAAAATCACTAAAGACAAGTCATCAAAAAGCAGAGTCCAAACTCCAGACGCAGGGCTAATCATAGCTATCACTGCAGCGCCAAGACGCGAGGGACGAAACCCGCGTCTCAGCATCACTGTAGCGCCATGACGCGAAGGACGAAACACGCGTCTCAGCATCACTGCAGCGCCAAGACGCGAAGGACGAAACCCGCGTCTCAGCATCACTGCAACGCCAAGACGCGAGGGACGAAACCCGCGTCTCAGCATCACTGCAGCGCCGAGGCGCAAGGCTCAAAACCCGCGTCTCGGTTATAACTGCCCTCGTTATTGGGTCAATTACTGCCCACGTAATGAGGGAGTTAACCCCCCCATTATGGAGCGTTTTTAGGGGGCACGTTCACCCCTAAAACCTCTATAAATAGCCCCGTTTGCTAGGGAGAGGGGGTCGGTCGATCAGATAATTCTTGGTAAAGAATTTCGCTTGTAAGCTGTAGAAGCATCAAGACCTCCACTGAAAAGAAAGAGAGAGTTCAACTCTTCGAACAACTTGCTGTGTACAAGTTAATCTTTGCCTACAATCTCTTTGAGATTCCTAGTTGACAGGAGCTGTGTTACTCCGTCTGCTATCCAAAGAGAGGATTCCCATGAGGTCCTGACGTTCACCCAGTCAACGGAAAACAAGATTCACTTTCCACCACCACACCAAGAACCCAGCACTAAATAAAGGGGAGATTCAATTGTGAACATCTTCTCTCCCTTATAGTCGGAGTATTAATCCGTTGTAATCTTTTATTTGATTCAAGAAAATTTTACGAGGATCTTTCTCCCACCAAACAAGAGATGGCGACTCCGCTGGGGACCACTTTCTCTACTGACGAGCAAGTTATGGCGCAAGGTGATGTCACCTGTATGAGAAAAACGGTCGAATCACTTGTCGTGAAATTTAACCTTTCGGGTCGCGCCTAGTTCACAGAGTGAGAGCTGCGTTTTCATCTCAAAGGACGCGTCCCTACAAGAGTCGCGTCTTTAAAGCAACATGACCCCTGCGTCTACAGGACTTGCATTCAGTCCTTACTTCTGCAATTCAGTTCAACAGTACATTGGCATAAGCAGATGACTGTTCACCCCTAGTTCAAAGTACACCAATAACAAACTCAGAGCACTGGGGAGGTCTAGACTGCGTACCTAGATACTCGCTATAATCATTTCTGGCGGCTTCAAAGGGTTTCACAGTACACTCACGGAGACCATATTCCAGACAGGATCAAGCTCAGAGCATCTCGAATGATTGTCAGTCCAATCATGAGAAGTATGAATTCAACCAGAGTCCAAAGTATTTCAAAATCTGTCCCAGTCAACTGCGGAATATCGAAAACTTTGGAGGGGGTTCTGTAGGCTGTTTAAAAATCACTAAAGACAAGTCATCAAAAAGCAGAGTCTAAACTCCAGACGCAGGGCTAATCATATCTATCACTGCAGCGCCAAGACGCGAGGGACGAAACCCGCGTCTCAGCATCACTGCAGCGCCAAGACGCGAGGGACGAAACCCGCGTCTCAGCATCACTGCAGCGCCAAGGCGCAAAGCTCAAAACCCGCGTCTCGGTTATAACTGCCCTCATTATTGGGTCAATTACTGTCCACGTAATGAGGGAGTTAAACCCCCATTATGGAGCGTTTTTAGGGGGCACGTTCACCCCTGAAACCTCTATAAATAGCCCCGTTTGCTAGGGAGAGGGGGTCGGTCGATCAGATAATTCTTGGTAAAGAATTTCGTTTGTGAGCTGTAGAAGCACCAAGACCTCCACTGAAAAGAAAGAGAGAGTTCAACTCTTCGAACAATTTGCTGCGTACAAATTAATCTTTGCCTATAATCTCTTCGAGATTCCTGATCGACAGGAGCTGTGTTACTCCGTCTGCTATCCAAAGAGAGGATTCCCAAGAGGTCCTGACGTTCACCCGGTCAACAGAAAGCAAGATTCACTTTCCACGATCACACCAAGAACCCAGCACTAAACAAAGGGGAGATTCAATTGTGAACATCTTCCCTCCCTTATAATCGGAGTATTAATCTGTTGTAATCTTTTATTTGATTCAAGGAAATTTTACGAGGATCTTTCTCTCACCAAACAGTAAGTCAAGCTTAGGGAAGTATCTTGCTTGACCCAATCTGTCGAACAAGTCCGCTATTAGAGGATAGGGTACTTGTTTTTCACCGTGATCTTGTTTAGCACTCGGTAGTCGATGCAAAGCCGCAATGAACCATCATGCTTCTTCTGGAAGAGCACCGGTGCACCATAGGGAGCCTTTGACGGACGAATATATCCGGCATCCAACAACTCATTTAGCTGCTTCTGAAGTTCTTCCAATTCTGGTGGAGCCATGCGATAGGGACCCATGGCTGGAGGTCGAGTTTTTGACTCGAGTTCGATTTTGTGGTCCGCCTCTCTCCTAGGTGGAAGCTTGTTTGGCAGCTTGACGAGCATCATGTCCTAGTACTCTTTCAAGACACCTCGGATATCCTTGGGCACGTCCTCTCCCTACTTTGAGCCTTCCTCCACCTTAATGGTAGCAAGAAAGGTCGGCTTATGTCGTCGAACTCCCTTGGATATTTGCAATGCCGAGAGCATTTTGGATGACACATTCTCTCGCTTGATCGGAACTGTGCACGCCTTCCCCTCAAGGATACACATGGTGTTGGCATAGGAAACCAACCCGGCCTTCACCTTATCCAAGAACTCTAATCCAAGAACCACATCGAAGTCATCCATGCTTACTACTGTCAGGTTCTCCTGGCCATGCCACTCCCCTATGCTCACTCACATCCACCTTGTGAGCTATGCCATCGATAGGAGTGGGACTAGAGTTGACGGCCTTAATGGTGCCTCCTCCCTTAGAGATCTTAAGGCCGAAATTGCTAGCCACATCACTTGAAATTAGAAGATGAGAAGCACCAATATCTAGAAGGGCCTTGAAGGTCTTACCAGAAATGGTTGTCTCGATGAACATTGGCCCTCGAGGTCATTCATCCACCTTTGCCTTGATAGCATTGAGGAG
The DNA here is from genome assembly GCA_038442645.1 of Agave tequilana. Lineage (NCBI taxonomy): Eukaryota > Viridiplantae > Streptophyta > Magnoliopsida > Asparagales > Asparagaceae > Agave > Agave tequilana. Next base: position 38,464 of record JAVJIF010013771.1, read on the forward strand.
ACAAAGTGAGTGGAGCCTAGTTTCCTCCTGTTGCTTCTTTTCTTCCCTCTGGATAAGAGCAGCGAGATTAACCCTCTTGAGACAGTCCATGACTTTATGGGGATCTCCGCAAAAGTAGCATGCTAACTTCTTCGGACGATCGCTTCCTCCATTGGTGTTGCCGCGGAACTTTCCCTTCTCAAGTGTCGACTTAGGTGGGAATTCTTTAGATGGTTTCTCCTTTTCTCCCCCACCTTTAGTAGGCTTTTCCCTCTTGTCTTTAGGTTTGGATGAATCTTCTATCCTCTTGAACTCGATAAGGGACTCAGCCACTTGCATGGCTTGGGCAAGGGTTTGGACCCCTCGCCTTTGTAGTTCTATCTTGGCCCACCCGCGAGGCCATCCATGAACGAGAATAGAGAGTCCTTCTCGCCCATGTTGGGGATCTCCAACAGTAATTCTGAAAATTCTTTTACATAATCACGAATAGAACTTTTCTGAGTAAGGCGTCGGAGTTTACCTCGGGCCTCGTCCTCGACATTCTCCGGATAGAATTGCCGCTTAAGATCCATCTTGAACTCTTCCCATGTATTGATGGAATATGTGCCCTTCTTCATATCTTCACACCGCCTACACCACCACAATGTAGCGATGTCTTCAATATATAGAGGCACATCTTGAATCTTGGAGGCATCATCTCGAAATCCGACAGAATTGAAGTAGACTTTCATACTCTAAAGGAAGTTATCAATCTCCCGAGCATTCTGAGACCCCTTATAAGGCTTAGGTTTGGCACATCTTTAGAAATAAAGGGATGTGACACCATACCTCGAGTTGCTAATGCGACATCATGTTAGTCGATCCTCTCCTTAAGCTCGGCCAACTCCTTCAAGAGTATCTCCACGTAGTTGTGCAAGACTGCGTTCTCCTCCCTCAAGAAAGTGTTCCCTTGTTGCAACATGTCAATGACGGAATTCAAGGCCGACTGTATCTCCTCCTGAAGCTCGTCTCCCATAGACTCTAGCTTCCCGATGTGCTCATCGTTGATCGGGAGAAAATCGCGCACAAAAAGTGTATGTTTTGAAATCAAGAGTTAAAGTGTGTGTGCTTTGGCTTCCTCGATACTTCCGTTATAGCATAGAGGCTAAAACGAGTCAAAAACACAAGGACGGGAGGCGATAGAAGCTTTACCAGTTGATTCGCGTGTGTGTTAAAAGTTCTTCTATATTTGAAAGAATAAAAACAAAAGAAAATAAAGAATGAAAAGAGAAGTACGGTGAAACACGAAGAAGTGAGAACATAGAAGATAAAATGTTTGTGGTTTTTAGGATATTTCTAAAACAAAGTGAAAAAGAAAGAAAACCCATGGCTACTAACTACTAATGACTCCACCAACATGCTAACATCTTAGTGATAGTTGCCTCACATGTATCATTGGCCATCAGTAGTCCTTGGCTCAAGAGTGTTACAAAGCATGGCTCATATGTTAACTTTCACATCCAAATTCAACCAACAAGTGCAAGGTACACTTAAATCATCAAAACCCAATAAGAGCAAGCATGAAATAAAGTAATGTTAGCTTGTTAGAGATTTAGATGTTAGAGTGTTAGATCCATCATCATGAGCCATCAATGGCTCTTGCAAGAGCAAGGTCAAGTAGAAGCTATTAGATTCATGTGGATTATCAAATCAGAAGTTAGACTAGTTAGTGGTTAGTAGCTAGTTGCCATGAGAGAAAAGTTAGCTACACATGTAAAAGGAGTTAGAGAGAAGAAAACAAAGAGAGGTAAAGAGAGAACCTTTCATAGCTTGTCACCTTCTATTACAAGAAATCTTGCCTTCCACTCATGTACCACTCTCTCTCATATTACAAGATCTACAAGAAATGAAAAATATAAAGGAGGAAGAAGAAGAATACTAACCTAAACTACCCTAAACTAAAAAATGGAGATGAAACTACCCTAAAACAGGCATATCTTGCTGAAGAAGAACCCCAGGGGTATTTATAGGTAAAAAGGGGGGAACCAGGGTACTGTACGGAGTTGCGCTTCAAATCTTGGCGCGTGGCTCCATAAGGGAGCCACGAAAACGCAGCTATGGCCGTGTTTCCACAGCCATAGGTCGGCCGTCTGCGCGCCGCCGCCTATTGCGATGTCCTCTCCTGTCCCCCTGTCGGCTGGATGTTACGGTTTTGGGCCCCTGATTTTGACGAATCAGCTCTCCAAAGTCAATGGCTATATTTTAGGCCTTTAATCACCCATTAAATGGTGATATAGGGTCTTCTTCTTCATTGCACACCATGAACCTAGAAACATGCAAGAGAGGTGTTTGTTAGCATAATTGAATATGAAATAAATGTGAAGATGTGGTATGAAATATGCAGTTTTAGAGACTAATCACACCCCCACACTTATCTTTTGCCCATCTCGAGCAAAAAAAACTAAGAAAATTATTACACCACTTTCGCAGGTGACGCGATTGCACTGAGCATACACAACAAGCCGTTAAACCTCTAGGTTTCCCATAGAGGAGGAGTTTTGTCTCCTGAGGATTTTCAGCGGATTACACCCACAAAATCCATAAAGAAAGAAATCAAATGTTAGTATTTTGAAAACACATTTTAAAAATAGAGAAAAGTGTTGAAGTATTTTTACGAAAATATAAGTGATCCAAGGTCATAGGTTAACCAGAAATTATTCTTCCTTAAACTAAGTCGAAATGTAAAATCTTGTTATAAATTAAATGTAAGAATTTAAAATTGAATTGATTCTTTGATCTTTCACAAAACTCTTAGAAAAATATGTACTTTGTGAACAGTGAAGGTTGACGTCGACTTAAACTTTTATGTCATTAATTTTTGTATATTTATTTATATTTATTTATTTTTTCTTTTTTTTCCCTTAGTTTTCTTATACTTTCTTATTTACCCGAGTAGTGAGCTTTTAGCCAGTGACTCCCAAACCAGATGATCTTAGGGCACCAGATGAGAAAACATCCCTCAGACTTAATGACTCGAGTAAACAAGGCCACAAAACTAAAAGGAATTATTTTATTTATGTCCACCATTTTAGGTGTGAATAATCATGTTTCCTGAGGCATAATTACCCAACTTCAATAAGTGATTTTTATTATCATATATTTTTTTATGGCATTTTCAGTCTTTATTTTAATTCCAAAAATTGTGTAAGTGTGAAGTGCATAAATCGTAAGGCAAAAAATTTAAGATCAAATTATCTTTCCAATCCTACTTTCTTATCCTAAAATTTAAAGAAGATCTGTTATTTTGACTCAGTTTAAAATTTCATAATTTTAGGTCTTCCTAATTCCTAAGATAATCTTAATTTTCTTAAAAATAAATCAAAACTACTTATCTTATTTCAAAAAGTTTTGTAAAAAGAAAAGAAAGAGTTTTATACACAAGAAAATTTAAAAAAGTTCCTAAAAAAGAAATGTAAAAGAAAGAAAATTTAAAATTAGCCTACGTTAGTAAACCTTCCCCCACTCTTATCTCATGCATTATCCTCAATGCATCGTGAATGTGTATATACATGAAACAAATGAGAAAGGAAGGAAAATTACCTCATGGTGGTGGCTCCGGTGGTGGTCTGATAGGGCCAAGCGTTGCTACCCAACCAAGATAATGTGGATCTTGAAAGAACCCACCAATGACCTCTCTAATACGACCCAGTAAAAGAATGATTGAATGAATGGTCTTATTGAAAAAATTATCCCCATCTAATTTTATTTCAAAAATAATTACTGAGTCATTTACTTCAACATTCTTATCCAATAATGAAGTGTGATTTTGGGGATTGATTTGGACTCAAATGGAACAGGAGTAAAAAACTGATACCGACTCGAAAATTTGACTCAGATCAAGTCGAGAGGCAATAATGAGAGTCAAAATTGGCTCAAAAATAGGGTCCAAACTAAAGAATTGATGTTCACACACTTTCCCCAGTAATGAAGTGTGATCATAAGATATTGGTGATTCTAATTCACGGTGTACTGGTACAGGATTCAATGTTGACTCCGAAATAGAGAAAAAATCTGATAAAAATACCGGGGTCATTATTGAATCAAAAAATGAAATGGAATTACTCACATGAGGTTCAGGATCACATTTAGGTTCAAGTTCAATTTCGGGAAAAGGATAACTTGCTAAAATGTCAAGGTGGCTCTCAAAATTTTGGGCAAGTTCAAAAGGATGTAAGGAAATTGAATCTTGATTTTCGTCCACAGAAGGAATGTGAATGGGTGAAATGGTTGATTCAAGTTCAGAAATTATGGGAATCAAAACTGGCTCAAGAACGTTACTTAGTTCAGGTAACACTACAGGAGTCAATATTGATTCAAGGATTGGACTCGAATCGCTAATTTGAAGCTCAAAGTTTAAATTCATCTTCAAGTTCAATTTTAAGAAATGGATAATTGTCAAACTATCAAGAGGTTAATGTTGGTGAAGTTCAGGTTGGTATGATGAAATTGAAGCTGCATTTCCAAAATGACATGATTTGTGAGTTGTATGAACATTTGGTGGGCAAGGTAAGTCAATCGTATTTTGCATTATGCGCTCGGTCTCTTGCACGAATTCCATAATTTTTTCCCACAATGATTTTCCTTTGAGTCGTTCTGGAAAAGAACTACATGAATTTTGAAAATTTGGTGGACATGATGAGGCTACCATTTTTTCAAATTATTTTTGGGCCTCTATCACTTCTTCCAAACTCCTTTCCAATAATGATTTTTCTTCAATTGGTGGTTCAGGAAAAGGAGTATATGAATCAAAATCAGGGAGTGAATATTGTGAGAATTGTGGACAAGATGGTTGAAAATTGGACTCGAAGTAGGTGAATCCCCATGAACTCTGTGAAGAGTGGAAATTATTTTGAAAATTATAGTTATAGGATTGGGGATATGGGTCATATTGAGTCGGATAATCCCAATCTGACATATATGGTTGGTTCATGTTGTACATAGCCGGGTCGGAGTTATCCGAGTCAAATGAGGTCGGGGTGAAATATGAATTCATATTAGGATTGAAAAAATTATTGTCGTTGAATCCATATCACAATTTACGAAAGAGAAACAAACAAACAAACAAACAAACAAACAAACAAACAAAAAGAAAAAGAAAACAAGCCTATGCTAGGGTTGACTTAGACCTAAACGACTCCTAATTAGTTAGATTGTCCATGGGGGGTATATTGTCGGAATCTGACCACGAGTTAATCGGCCAGGTAGGGACAAAATCAGTGGGAGGTATCCGTGCCGGAGCAATGGGCCTAATTATGCCAAACCACTATTCTTCGAGGTTTCGCCTCTCAATCCAACCTTAGACACCGATTTGACAAGAGTCAACTTTTAACAACTTCTCCCTTAGGTCAATTTCTTAAATGAGTCCGAGATGTCCCTAGGGGCCAACGTCTAACAATTTTTATTAGGCTTGGGTTGTGTGAGTGGAGAGGTGATTTTTGGGTTAAGGGAGGGTAATGACTTTCCCCCCTTATGTTGTCTTGGGTTTTACCCTTAAGTTTAATTTGTGCAAGTGTGCAATATAGATAAGTGATTGAGGTTTTACCTACATACAAAAATATAGAATTTCAGAACTTTATAATAGGTAGTACAAGTACTCAATACTATCGCAATAGCAAGTGGCTATGCGGGTCGTGATTTACAAGGAGAGACTAGCGATGGAAGCTTTTTTTTAGTAAGTTCTCTTTTAAGTTACATTCAATGGTTAAAGATCTTCTTTTAGTTCTTTAAAAGAAAATGAAAAAGAGTTACAATTAAGTTAGGAAGAAAGTGACAGAATGAGAAGATGGAGAAAATAGAAATGGATATATATAAAAAGAAATTGAAAAAGAGTGATAAAAGAATTAGGAGACAGTGGTGTTGGTGATCTAAATTAAAGTTAAAAGAAAAGAAAATTAAAACCTAAAAAAACTTACTTGCCTTTTCAGCGCCTGCTTACCTTTTACATTTATCGACGATGTACCTTTGTTTGAAGGCGAGTGAAGTATGACAAATATGATCTTCCCCATTCCCGTTTTACACTATAAAATGAAAGGGACAAGCTACACTACTTAGAATGGATATCCATCACCATAAGCCATCAACGGTACTTGCAAGGGCAAGGCAACTTCGAAGCTATCAGAGTCATTTGGATTCATAAACAAAGAAGAGGGAAGCAAACGAAAACAAGAGTAAAGAAGATAAAGAAACTTAGATTCGATTTAAATAATAATGAAAGAAAAGATTACTTACACTGGTGTCACCCTCAGTACAAGTTTGCTCTTGTTCCTCCATGAAACTCTCCTCTCCTCTCAGTTACATAAAGAAAATAAAAATTACATGAAAGAAAATAAAAAACCTAAGTTACAAACTACAAATTAGCCTAAATTCTACTCTCTACTTGGTCATTCTCACTGGTCTCTGGAAAATCTTGTATTTATAGGAAAAAATCCAACGGGGATAGACGTAAGAAGATAGGGGGAGCAAACGCTCCCCCTAACTCCCTAACAATCCGCGGCTTTGTTGTGGCCAGGTGGCCATAGCCGAGGGGTGGAGCTACCTGGTTTCAGGATCTGACTTTATCTTCAGCTGGATTTTCTGTTTTATCTCCGTAATTGTGACGAAACAGCCATTGATCGTTGGCTTTAACCGATTGATTTGAAGAGATATGTTTTTAACTGATTTTCAACCAATCTGAACCAACCTGATCTGCCCTGATTTACTGGCTTCGAATTAATTCTGATTTAAATCAGAATTTGATGGGCTTTGGGCTCGTTTCTCTTCCCTCTCCTTTAGTAATGGGCCTGTAAATAAATTAAACAATAATTAGGAAAAAGCAGAGTTTATTCTATAATAAGTATGAGAATATGATAATGAATGTGCAATATTAGCGACGATCACACTCCCATACCTCTCTTTTGCTCATCCTCGAGCAAAACAATTAAACAAAAAATTATTAGACCACTTTCGCAGGTCACGCGATTGCACTGAACATGTGCAACAAGCCGTTAAACCTCTAGGTTTTTCCTAGAGGACGAGTTTTGTCTCGTGAGAGTTTTTAATGGATTGCACCAACAAAATTCGTAAAGAAAGAGAAAAATGATAGTATTTTGAAAACACATTGAAAGAAAAATATTTGAAATATTATTGTAAGATTTAAGTAATCTATAAGTTATAGGAAAATAGAATTTTTCATTCCTAAACTTAGTCTCTATTCAAAAATTTGTTATCAATCAAAGTAAGGAGTCAAATTGTATTTCTCATCTTGTCTATTACTTTACCCTAAGTCATATGCACCTTTGTGACCGTGAAATTTTGACTAAGGGTTCTTTAACTCTAACGCTTATGCCTTATTTATTTATTATTATTTTTTATTTTTTTGGTATTATTCATTAGTTCTATTAAGCTTTCTGATCTGCCTATGTAACGAGCCTCTAATCGGTGACTCCCAAACCAAACGGTCTTAGGGCACCGGGTGAGAAGACACCCCAAGGACTTAAGGACTCGAGCAAACAAGACCTCAAAACTAAGAATTTTATTATATGAACCGCTTTTAGGCGTGAATACTTATACTTTATTAGGTATAAATACCCAGCTTAATCAGAGAATTTTTATATATATATTTTTCTCATACTTATCTAATCATCTTTCGCATAAATACTAAGGCTTTCTTAGGCCAAAGCACCTAACTAATCAATAATTAGATTTGTTTATTTTTCATAGATATATTTTTTCTTTTTTCTTTTTTTTTTAAGGCATAAGAATCTTTGTTTTTGAATCTTAAGTGTGTAAGTGTATGAAGTGTGCAAATTTCATCAAGGTAAAGATCAAGACTAAATTACTTTGACAAATTATCTTCCTAACCCTAAAAATCAAACAAATAATCTTATTTCGACCAAGTATAAGAAATCCTAATTTAGATTTTCCTACTCCTTAAAATTGACTTAATTTCTTATAAAAACAATATGTCAAAATATTATTTCTATTTTCAAAAAGTTCTTAAAAGTAAAGAAAATGTTAATTTTTTCTTTTTTTAATAAAAAGAAAAACCTAAGTTATGTTAGACCCTCCCCCACACATATCTCATGCATTGTCCTCAATGTATGAATTAATATATAGATGCATGAAAAAGAAGAAAGGAAAGGAAAATATTACCTTAAGGTGGTGGTTCCGGTGGTGGTCTGATTGGTCCACGAAATGCGGCCCAATCGAATTTTCATGGAGTTCGGAGGAACCCACCAGAAATCTCTCTTATACAACCCACTAAAATGATGTATATATGAACGATTTTTATTATAAATTTTACCCCATCTAATTTTCAAATTTCATAATTAATTTCGGAGTCAATTTTGTCAACCGCCTTGTCCCAAAATGGAGTGTGAAAAGATGGAATGATTGACTTGGACTTAGGAAGTACAGGAACTAATACCGACTCAGGAAAGTGACTATTAGGGGTAGTGCAAGTACTCAATACTACCGCAATAGCAAGTGGCTATGCAGGTCGTGATCCACAAGGAGGGACTAGCGATGGAAGATTTTCTTAGTAAGTTCTCTTTTAAGTTACATTCAATGGTTAAAAATCTTCTTTTAGTTCTCTAAGGGTCTGTTTGGATTTAAGGAATTGGTGTGAAGTGAGGAAGTAGGAAGTAAGATTTATTTCCTTTAGGAAAAAGGAAAATGAGTAGTAAATTTTCTGGTGTTTGGATGGTTGTTGGGAAGTGTGGTTTGGAAAATGTTTTGTCGTTTCCGGTGTTTGAATGGTAATGAAAAGTGGAAATGGAAAAGTTGACCACAAAGTTGACCGCAAAATAATATTAAAATAAAAATTAATTAAGAAAAATAAAAAATAGATTGTAATTAGAATGCAAGTGAGATTTACATGACCAAAAAATTAACTGTTTTATGCTATAACTTATTATAAATGAGATTTACATGACCACAAAATTAACTGTAGCACTCTGGAAGTGAGAAAATGGTTGTGTAAAAGAGAGATGAAAAAGGGAAAAGGGGGTTTTCTTATTTTCCTTTTCCGGTGTTTGGATAGATAGGAAAATGAGCAATTATACTTCCCCACTTCCTCACTTCACTCCGATTCCTTACATCCAAACACGCCCTAAAAGAAAATAAAAAAGAGTTACAGTTAAGTTAGAAAGAAAGTGGTAGAATGAGAAGGTGGAGAAAATAGAAATGGATATATATAAAGAAATTGAAAAAGAGTGATAAAAGAATTAGGAGATAGTGATGTTGGTGATCTAAACTAAAATTAAAAAAAAGAAAATTAAAAGCTAAAAAAACTTACCTCTTCAGCGCCTGCTTACCTTTTACCCGTATCGATGACGTATTCTTAAAATTGACTTAATTTCTTACAAAAAAATATGTCAAAAATATTATTTCTATTTTCAAAAAGTTTTTAAAAGTAAAGAAAATGTTAATTTTTTTATTTTTTTAAAAGAAAGAAAAACCTAAGTTATGTTAGACCCTCCCCCACACCTATCTTATGCATTGTCCTCAATGTATGAATTAATGCATAGATGCATGAAAAAGAAGAAAGGGAAGGAAAATATTACCTTAAGGTGGTGGTTCCGGTGGTGGTCTGATTGGTCCACGAAATGCGGCCCAATCTAATTTTTGTGGAGTTCGGAGGAACTCACCAGAAATCTCTCTTATGTAACCCACTAAAATGATGTATATATGAACGATTTTTATTATAAATTTTACCCCATCTAATTTCTAAATTTCATAATTAATTTCTAAGTCAATTTTGTAAACCGCCTTGTCCTAAAATGGAGTGTGAAAAGATGGAATGATTGACTTGGATTTAGGAAGTACGGAAACTAATACCGACTTAGGAAAGTGACTATTAGGGTAGTGCAAGTACTTAATACTACCGCAATAGCAAGTGGCTATGCGGGTCGTGATCCATAAGGAGGGACCAGCGATGAAAGCTTTTTTTAGTAAATTCTCTTTAAGTTACATTCAATGGTTACAGATCATCTTTTAGTTCTTTAAAAGAAAATGAAAAAGAGTTACAGTTAAGTTAGGAAGAAAGTGGTAGAATGAGAAGGTGGAGAAAATAGAAATGGATATATACAAAGAAATTGGAAATTAGTGATAAAAGAATTAGGAGACAGTTGTATTGGTGATCTAAACTAAAATTAAAAGAAAAGACAATTAAACCTAAAAAAACTTACTTACCTCTTTAGCGCCTGCTTACCTTTCACCCGTATCGATGATGTACCTTTGTTTGAAGGCGAGCGAAGTATGACAAATATGATCTTCCTCATTCCCGTTTTACACTATGAAAAGAAAGGGACAAACTACACTACTATAAGAATGGATATCCATCACCATAAGCCATCAATGACACTTACAAGGGCAAGGCAACTTCGAGGCTATCAGAGTCATTTGGATTCACAAACAAAGAAGAGGGAAGCAAACGGAAACAAAAGTAAAGAAGATAAAAAAACTTAGATTCGATTCAAATAACAATGAAAGAAAAGATTACATACACCGGTGTTACCCTCAGTACAAGCTTGCTCTTATTCCTCCATGAAACTCTCCTCTCCTCTTAGTTACATAAAGAAAATAAAAAACCTAAGTTACAAACTACAAATTAGCCTAAATTCTACTCTCTGCTTGGTCGTTCCCACTGGTCTCTGAAAAACCCTGTATTTATAGGCAAAACCCAACGGGGATAGACGTAAGAAGATAGGGGGAGCAAACGCTCCCCCTAACTCCCTAACAAAGCCGCGGAAACGCGGCAAAGGCCGCGGACAGGTGGCCACAGCCGAGGGGTGGAGCTGCCTGGTTTCGGGATCTGACTTTATCTTCAGCTGGATTTTCAGTTTTATCTCCGAAATTGTGACGAAACGGCCTTTGATCGTTGCCTTTAATTGATTGATTTGAACAGATGTGTTTTTAACTGATTTTCAGCCGATCTGAACCGACCTGATCTGCCTTAATTTACTGACTTCGAATTAATTCTGATTTAAATCAGAATTTGAAGGGCTTTTGGGCTTGTTTCTCTTCCCTCTCCTTTAGTAATGGGCCTGCAAATAAATTAAACAATAATTAGAAAAAGCAGACTTTATTTTATAATAAGTATAAGAATATGATAATGAATGTGCAATATTAGCGACTGATCAATAAGAATGAACACAAAAAAGCGAGTAAATCACTGAAGTGTTTGTCCAACTATATGCAATGCAATATGTACACCCCCGTCAAGATCACAACAACACAAGAACAAAATACAATATGTTGAAATGAAAATTGACACGTGCCTAGATGCAAATGTCTAAACCGTTTTAAAGCATTCAATTTCCGTATTTTAGTTCTTAAAATTATTTACAGTGTACAGGTAATATAAACAAAAATTAGCAGTAGAGTATAAGAATATATAAGAATTTACCAAACCACACAAGAGAAAGTGTGGACTTCTGCAATGCTAAAGCTTTAACCTGCACACCAAAAATAAAGAAGAAGAGTTAACAAAAACGTGAAATCAAACCGTTCCCATCCCCGGCAACGGTGCCAAAATTTGATCGAGAGAAAACCGCGCATAAAAAGTGTATGGCCGTGTTTGTTTCGCCGCAAAACGTCGCAAAACGCAAGTCGTAAAACTTCTTTTCCATTTTTCGTTGTTTGTTTCGCTGAAAAACAAGTTGCAAAATGCAACTCTTCTTTTCCCACTTGTAGTTGCTACAGTTAAATTTGTGGTCATGTAAATCTTACTTTTACCCTCATATTTTTCCACTTGCAGTTGCGACAGTTAATTTTGTGGTCATGTAACTCTCACTTGTAGTATGCTTACAGTTCAAAACAGTTACTTGATAATCAATATATTATTTAATATTATTAAATATTTAATATTTTAAATAGTGTTCAATTTCTTATTTAATTATTTTATATTTTTAATCTTTAATTTTTTTATTTTTTTTAATATTGTTTTAATATTTAATATTTTACTATTTTAATTTAATATTTTTATTTAATATTTTATTATTTTATTAATACTTATTCCATTTTTTATTATTTTATTTATAATTAATATTTTATTAATATAACAATATTATACATTAATATAAAATTACTATATATTTAATTATTTATTTTTAGTATAAAAAATTACTTTATTAATATCATAATATATTTTATTATTATATTAATATTTTATTATGTTAATATTGTAATAATAATTCAGTATAATAATACTATAATGATAATTTATAATTAAATTATAATTATATTTTACTTTGTTAATTTTATATTTCTATAATATTACAATAATATTATAATAAAATTTATATTATAATAATTTTTAAGTATTTTTAATATTATAATATTATAACTATATTTTATTATTTTTGTAAGATTTTTTAATATTTATATTTTATTAGTATTCTTAAAATTTTATTAATGTTCTTTAGATTTTCTTAAAATTTTATATTATTTATTTAGTTAATATTTTAGTAATATTTTTCTATTTATACTAATATTTTATTAATATTATTGTTATGAATAAAATATTAAGATTATTAATTTTTTATCTTAAATTTATTAATACAATTTAATTTGCAATAGTAGATTTAATTTAATAGTATTTATAATATTTAAATCACTGCTACAGTTAATTTTGTGGTCAACTTTTCCACTTACACTTTTACATTACCAACCAAACACCGTAAAACACAATGTACTTTACCATTTACACTTTCACTTTATCAACCAAACACCGTAAAACACAATATACATTTCCATTTACACTTCACTTTATCAACCAAACACCGTAAAATACAATATATTTTCTCTGCTACAGTTCACTTTTTCCATTCTCATTTTACGACTTACGACTTGCGACGTTTTGCAACGAAACAAACAGGCCCTATGTTTTGAAATCAAGAGTTAAAAGTGTGTGTGCTTTGGCTTCCTCGATACTTCCGTTATAGCATAAAGGCTAAAACGAGTCGAATCCACAAGGACGGGAGGCTGATAAAAGCTTTACCGGTTGATTCACGTGTGTGTTAAAAGTTCTTCTATGCTTGAAAGAATGAAAATAAAAGAAAATAAAGAATGAAAAGAAAAGTACGGTGAAACACAAAGAAGTGAGAACATAGAAGATAAAATGTTTGTGATTTTTGAGATATTTCTAAAACAAAGTGAAAAAGAAAGAAAACTCATGGTTACTAACTACTAATGACTCCACCAACATGCTAACCTCTTAGTGATAATTGCCTCACTGACCACCACTAGTCCTTGACTCAAGAGCGTTACAAAGCATGACTCATATATTAACTTTCACATCCAAATTCAACCAACAAGTCCAAGTTACACTTAAATCCGCAAATTCAATTGAAAATCTCATTTTACGCCCATCTGATTTTTCATTTTTCTCGTCCCATAATCAGCTCATCCCAAAATGGTCCCAAGAAATAGCAACAAACCAAGAGTGCTCAAGAATACAGAAATTACATAGAAGCACTTCGACAAGCAGTTTGCTCAAGAACCACACCAAGGAAAAGGTCACAGAATTCTGTCAAGAATATCATACGTTTCAATATAACTCCTCCAAGCACAACTGCTAAAAACTATTAAGCAAGAAAACTTGAGAAGGCAACCCAGCATCCCTGACAAAATACATGACATTGAAGATGCTCATTTAAGCTACTGCGTCGTCTTACTCATTAAAAAAACAGCATTGAGACTTGCATGATATTACATCTCCAGCACGGTCGAAAAGAAGTACCGAACGACACACAACTTATGTACAACAATCCCTTACGTACAACAGTGCATTACCGATTAAAAATATTGCATCACAGGGAGGTATCGCGAGCAACAGCTACAGCTAGACACCGTTACTCGTACCCACAATTGTACCTTGACTAAGAAAAGGTGTCCTCCCGATCTCCCTCAGCGGTTTCGCCCTCCTCTAGGTTGCTGAACTCGAGAAAATGTGTCGGTCTGTGATCCTCATGGTAGTAGTCCCTCGGCGTTCCAAGCTTTACACCATAGCGCATGCTCACTGTATGTTTCACTCCCATGAAGTTGTAATTCCAAGGGCCATTATCTGGTACCTGAAAACCAGAGCAAATATTGAGTCAGCTTTTCAAAATCTATCTAGTTAGTAGTCACCCCGTTGAGAGCAATAGAAAGCGATGAGACTTGAATGTTACCATGTAGAATCCCAAGAATCGATCACTTAGTAGCATCTGGACCTTCTCGTAGTGCGTTGGCAGGTAACCATGTGGATTGCTTCCAGTATCCTTGTTTGCACGCCCCCACTCATAACCTGTTGGTGTGAGCTTATATGCAGTCAAGGAACAAGATCCTGGAGTGAAACTACAAGTCAAGATGATGCACTTCTCGCCATCCCATTGCTTGTTGTTCTCTAGTATCCGAGCATGGCATGTCAGATCCTGCAATATATCACAAGAGCAATCAATGAGAGCCAAGAATCTCCAAATTGAGACACACTAAGAAAAGGCAGGGATAACCAAACAGAATATAACATTACAGCTTGAGAATGACAAGTGAGAGTAACCTGTGGGGATAGCTGAGGAAGTTCATTTTGTTGCGTATGCATCCAGCCCAATGGCTCCAAGTCATTTAAAAAGTCATGCTCTGGAAGAGCTGATGGAAGATTGACCTGCTGATGGGTCCCCCACTGCGGCACCATTACTATGCACCGGATCTCCTTCACTTGTGGATTGTCTTGGGGACTTAAACCATACAAATAACCGGCGATTTGAGTTCGAAGATCTGCTATGCAGATAAACTTCTTCAAGACGTTCTTAGGCATGATGTAGGTGTAACCAGTTTCCTGTTACAAACATACGGAAGAAAATCAAAGTAAATTCCTTCGAGGCATAGAAGCAATTAGGGAGACTGCAAACAACCACACAGAATGAATACCTTAATATCATCCGAGTTAACATAAATATGATTAACTCGAAGATACAGATTTGTTGCTGAGATAGCCCTTACACGCCAGTCAGTCTTGGAAACATGTGATGCTTGCTCATACGGACTAGTTGTTGTGACAATGAGCTCCTCACCATGTACATTAGTTGTCCTCGTTGTAACTGCAGTCAACTGGCTTGCTTCTTTCGCCTGTTAAAGTAAAACCAAGAAAGGTTAGCAAAGACAAGATCAACATCGAGGAAAATCCAAATCCAGAATAATTCAAATTTCTTTATACATCACCTGCTTCTCAATTTCAGCAATCTGTTGTCTCTGTTGTGACGGTGGAGTTATTTCCGCACCAAGAATTATATCACGAATTTCAGATTGTGTGAGTGCCGATGTGTTGACGTTGTTCTTTTTAGCATAATCTGAGAGTATAAGATCTCTCAAAGCAACTTCCACCTTCATCCACTGATCATCCGAGAGAGAGGGCCAGATATGGTGTGGTTCAGTGACGATAGTCTTGTCTGGCTTCAGTAACATCTTTGCCTTCTCATTGTTCACATGGAGCGCACGTAGTATCAGAATGAGACGAGAGAATGCAGTGTATGATGAAATGCTTTTCAGCCAATCATCATAGATGTTGAAAAGAACCATCTGGGGTTCTGTTGCCTTTAGAATCAAATCCCCAAACTTCTCAATCTTCAAGCAAGCCTGGAATGGCAACTGCAGCTCACTTCCCTTGATTACAATGTTGGGGAAATCAAGTAAATGGACCTCCAAAGGATCCAACATTCCCTTGCGGGTCACAATAATTTGTTTTGGCTGTTCTTCTACAGGCAGAGACCGCACCAGGGCAGCCACCTCCTCTGCCGTTTTCCACTTGGCCAGCTGACCCAGACGCTTCTGCCCTGCCCAGACACTAGTGTGGATGACCTGCAAGAGAACATTACAAACTGTAATGTGCTCCTATATAGATAAAAATTAAATATCTTAAATAAAACTGAAAAGAGCATAACCTTCAGAAACAGTTGCCCTGTTCTCGGATTAAATATGAAGATGGCACCATTGATTGCTTAGTCGTGAGATTTCCCTCAAAGGTCTTGTGAATTGTCACGCGGTACACATTTGTGTCATCAACAAACCATATAATTTGATTGCTGAAGATCTCCCCATAATTTTGAGATGACAGATAAGGTTCTGTAGGCTCAGATGAATACAGCTGCAGCCCTTTCCTTATTCTCTCTCGCAAAACATATAAAGCTGGATTTGACTGTGGATGAGCATTAAATCATTAGCATAAAATCAGTCAAATAACATTATTTGTGTTTGGTAAATTAACATGTCGTTGGTAAATTAACATGTAGTAAATAGATGAGCATAAAGTACAGAATATACCTTCATAATTTTGTTCATTGCTTGAGCCAATAAAGGCTTCGACCCCGGGAACCAGTTGCCAAAAGCAGAGTGCAAATTGTATGCAAGATCAAGTCCAATCATCACACCTAAGCAAGAAATAGAGTTATTTAATTAAAACTTCAAGTAAATATCTAAACCAAAAAGTGAAAATGAAGTGATACCTGTAGGAGATGGATAAATGGACATATTGTCAGTTGTGTAATCCATAAATTTGGCCCTCGTATAACGTTCTATATCATGTGAATCATAATCGCCCCATCGAAGTTGCACGTCTATCCAATATTTGTTGCTTGCTTTCTGATCAAAAACATCTTTTGACTCAGCAACTAAGCTAGGTTTGGACATTGGCCATCTATGTGCAGCAAAGAGAAGAATATCAGCACAGGAACTGTTCATCTTGTAACTCTTTCTCGGGTGTATGGTCTCTTTCTGCACTGTCTCAATTTCCAATGCATCTAGCTCCTGATCCAAACCTGGCAGAGATCCATAACAACACTCTCATGTACCTTCTGCCAAAGATGGGCACGGAATATCTGAATCAATGATATCTTCAAGGTAGGAATTTTTTCCATGCATGAATATTCCTGTGAGATCTAGTTGAACTTGGAATCCCACATAAACATTTGCACGGTTTATAGTAGGAGACCACCAAAGAGTAAACCTACGGTTGGGTATTTGATTCAACCCAGACCGTTGAGCATTAGTTAGCTTTTTATACTTCATCGACTCCTCAAAGCCAGACGCCTTCTCCCAGAAGAGACCTTCCCAGGTGGGAAAACTGGAAAAGCAAAATCATAATCAGTTGCTCATAAATAATACACACAATCGGAGTACGTAAAAAAATTGAAGCTGCAAAAGAACTCAATGAAAAACAAGACAAAATTGCCTTATTTTTAGACCAGATTTGTTAGATGTACTTACTATGTGCCTTTAAATAAAGTATGCTCCAAAATTCCTTCAACTCCTCCAAGCGCTTGGATGACATCAGTACGATAATTATTTAGATTCCACAACTTGCCATCATGACGCTGATGTGTCCACCAAAATGGATTTTGTTTTAGAACTTGATACTGCTTAAAGTCAGTGCGCGCTCTCCACCCTTTGTCATAAGCCAGGGTGTGACGGTCTTTCTGGAAGAGAGTATTAATTCTTGGTATCCCCCTATCCCAGGAATCCTGCCATTAGCATGTAAAATATTAGATGTTACATTTAAAAGCAAAAATATTTCACAGACATAAAAAACTTGCAAAGCCATTCTAATGTTTTTCATAAAATGCAATATGTTCACAAGGACAAATGATCAACTAATATGCAGAAGGCTTGGTGAATAAAAATTACAGCACATACAAACAAGAAACTCACCTCAAGATCTTCAAGGTTAGTCGCCTGTTCTGTGACTGGGCTTCCTGCCTCTTCAATGCATATTCAGCCCAAACACGTTGTGAATCAATAAATTCACTCTCCCATGGCTGAAAAAAGAAAGCTAACAGTTAAAGAAAAGGTAAAGGCTAGAAGAGGGTAGTATTTCAGGAATGAGAGAAACTGAAGAGAAATGGACGTAATCTTACCTGAATGTAACGATAAAGATTTGGAATGAGCTGATCCTCCTCATGACTCATACCACTTCGAAAGTGTGTCACCCCAACATCAGTCTGCTGGCTGTACCGGAGGTCACTCTGTGGAATCAATATGTGACCCATGGATAACATGCCCAGACCTCCAATTTCCTTTGGTGTATAGAAAATAACAGGAGGAAACCTGTCAATAAAACAAACGTCAGAACCAGAGTGTAATTAATACTTTCATCATATTCATTAAATGTAGTTCCCATTAAAATATACTACCTGCTAGGCATCTTTGAATTCAATCCAATCTTAATACGAGTCTGGATCTTGTTTTCACACTTAACCAGCAGATCTAGTAGTTCTTGGGTATGGACAGTCGCTTCACGGAAGTATGTCATAAGGCCTGGTGGGAAGGAAAAGGGAAAATAATAAGAATGGTTGTTGCACATGTATCCAAATTATTTTGATTATATGTAATGACCCAAACCAGCAGATCTCTGTAAGGTGTAAAACAAATAAATTACCAATAAGAGCTGTATTCCATTTGTTGACAATTTTCGTAAATGTTGTTGATCCTGATGACATAAGAATTTGCCTCACACGATTCTCAAACACCTTCATGTGCTCATCATCAACACGTAAAAACGCTATTGCTGTTCTTTCCTTTGTCTGCTCGTTCTGCAGATTCCAAACACCATCTTTTGTGTTGCTAAATGCTTCTTGAGTCATCCTTATTTTTGGCAATATACGAACCTCAAACCACACCTAAGAAACCAAACAAATTTAAGTAAATAAAATTGTAAGATTACAATATAAACATATATGTACAGAGAGCACCAACAGAGGGGTCTGCTTAAGCTGCTTTTTCAACAACATGAACATCTGGATTAGCATAAAGCAGAGAAACAAATGTGAGAGAGCAAGGAAAATTCAAGAAGTCCCAAACTATAATGTACTCGAGTGAAGGCAAAAGGACATACAACTTTGATGAATATATGTAGGAATTCACGCAAACACATAAAAAATCAGCATTAAGAACATAACAAATGATAAATGAAATAAAGAAAAGGATAAAACAAATCGTATGTAAGTCATTTGGACTAAAATTGAAGAGATCTCGTCGTTGGTGCGTGTCTATGAAAAACACTTTTTTGACATTTTGCAGTTAATACTAACTAGATAAATGATATTCTATAACATAAAGGAGGGGCGATGTATCAATATGAAATATAAAATTCAGAAGATCTAAGGAAACAAAAGAGAAATAAGCTGGGAAAAGAAAATATACATGAATGATCATTTTGTAACTTACTGAGAATTAAGTTTCTACAATATTGCTTTCCAATATGCTAAAGTTGCCAATTAAAAGAGCCAATGAAATTGAGCTTCCTTGTATTTCCTTATCACTGTCCCTTCAGGTAGATAAAGAGGACTCTACATATACAACAAAGTGGCTAGAACACATCTATAGTGGAAGGTACAATTCGAAGTCTAACCAGGAAACTCACCTAATTATGCATAACAGATGCGTTGCCAACAAACTCGTAACGTGCTTTGATTCGATCGTTATTAGTTACCAGTGATCCAGAACTGAACTTATGTTACTTCAGCAATAATCCCAACAGAATTGATGATTCGAATTGAACATAAACTAAAGACATTTGAAATTAGAGTCACAAACTATGATGAGATTTGAGGGAAAGTTATACATACATGCTGAAAAGCAAGTTAGGATTGTCCTTGCTGTAAACAGATACGAAGCTATTTTCCCATTCTAATGTCGTGATACTTCTAGGTAGCCGATTCTTCATATCCCAGAAGACACTTCTGCCAAGGTTGACTGCAAGGCAACATAGATAAATTTAACACACAACAAGACTGCAAACTAGAGCCAAAAACATTTTCGTAATGCAATTGGAATATTAAAAAAAATTATTGAGATGGAACTTACCATCATGTTTCATAAGCCTCATTCTTGCATCTCTAGGCCAACATTTTTTGTTATTATATCCAACCATATTTTCATTATTAGGATCAGGATGTTCTGACAAATATCGCTGAATGAGATCACGCGCCTCCTCATGAGTAAAGCGGAAGAGTATGTGAACCCTGTCAATGTATCGCGAATATAGCCTGATCGGGTGCCTAGTTTCGATTTTGGTGTCCGCATAAGTAATGAACTCATTGGGCATCTGAGGCGGGCCCGCAATTTCACTGGCTCGAGTTAACCCAAGAAGCAAGAGGTCAAGCACAAGCCCATAATACTGAACTACAAAAGAAGCAAATTGCAGGCCACGAATGAGACCATATGAATTTGTGTGACTCATATCCTTGTAAGACAACACCACATTGTTTTTAGCAGTCACATAGTCTGCAATGTTGTGATCAAGCACCAAACGTAGAAGCCTGCAAATGAATACAAATTTGCTATCAGCTCGATTCACTATGAACACATGAAATACATCAGACACAAAATCAACACTACCTGTTTAACATGGTCAAATCAATCTTCTCAAAAAACTTCTCAAATTTTGTTTGGAGCATCACAACACATTGCCCATCACTCGTATCCCATATGCCCTGTAAGTTGTTGATACCTTGGCACCATTTATATACAAGAAGAGGAGGAGGTTCTGAATCAGCAGGTTTAATCCAGTTAGGGAAAAGATGTCTCTTGTCACCTTCATACCATAGATACTGATCGAGGTATGCATCTGTGATTTTCTCAAGAGGCTCAATTTCATATACTGGAATCAGATAGCTATACAAGTCCATGAACTCGATGCCAACCTGAAAAAGGATTAGTAAGTTAAACAATAAGAAGATCAAATTGAAGGTTGAAGAGTCCAATTAATGATTCTTAAACTAAATTGAGCTTACTTCTTTGAAGGCCCGTTGTGTGAGCAGGTGACGTTTTATCCTTGATAAAGCTTCGTGTGGGTTGTCATAAGCCTGTTCAATAAGGCCCAATTCTTCCCTTTGTAATTGGTTCAATCTCACTGCCACGCTGTAAGATTCTTTCAGCCTCTCCAGTGCAAGAATGAGTAGTTTGGTGTCATGCTTGTATGACAGAGGAGGGAAAGGGATAGGAGAGAATTTTCTTGATTCCAGCCAATGCACGGTTGTTGTGTAGATTGCCACAGCTTCTTCAGGAGTAACATATGGACCATCTTTCAGATAATTGTGTTGTCTTTCCTACAAGGATAAATTAACACAACGGTCAGAAATAACATACTAAGACCACCTAAAACAGTGCCCAGAAAGACACCACCAACCAAATCTAGCATTTGCTTGGAAGCTGGCATAAATATAGAAGAAATTATGAGAAACACTGAAAATTATGACAAACACAGATACAGTTAATAGGAGACACATCCACACACAATATCCTAATTAAAGAGTACTAACAACAGTTCATATAACAGAGAATTTTATTACCTGCTCAGCTTTTAACCACAGACGAGTCAATCTTCCTAGATTTTTCCGACAGACGGTCTTATCAACTGTTGCACCCCTCCTAATACGCTCACGGTTGTAGTGTGCAACATTGGTCCACCAATCTGCCTTGGACTTCACATAACGAAGGATCATATTTTCAATCGGGACCGGCAGCCCAGGAACCTGCAAAGGATAATATGAGACAACCAATCACCACATTTTTAGTGAAAAGAGAGAACCAGCAAGTAACAAATTGTATCTTAATACCTTCCAAGGGATATTAGCTTTCCAGCAACGCCATGCTTCACTAAGGTGCTGCAGTATAGTTCTAGCTTTGTTTTGCTTGATACCCTCTGCAAGAAATCCAGAATTACATATCTCAGCTTTTTCTGTTCTAATATTTCTAACTTCTTACTCTTATCAATTTAAATGGGGAGTAATTTAACAGGTAATATCTAGTAATCATGCAAAAGCAATGTTCTATTCTATCAATTTCATCTTAGTAATCACGAAGGTGCAAATGAATTAGAACTCCTGCCACCATATGAATCAGTTTAACAAGAAAAACTTTAAGTTACAAGAGCTGATATGTTTACCTGGCATTGCATCGAGAACATCATGCATAACAGCAGCTCGGAGTTCCAAATCAAAATGGCTTTCTACCCGCTGTTTGGTAACAGTTTTAGCAACTCCTTTAGAATGGCGACCTTCAAACTGACGTGCTAGCAAATTACCAAGCCATCTTTCAAGCAAAGGTACAATGCCACGAAGGAAAAATAACCAGACTCTCCACATAGGAGCCCAAAATCCACAACCAGGTCCCTTTCCCACTGGCCCCGTATTGAAGCGGTAGTAAATTAAGTGCTTCAAATCTTTGCACATTCTGATTTGTCGCATCAGCCTATATTTGTAACGATACATTCCAGTCAACTGGCCCACATGTGAAAATGTATACTGCAGCCCATCAGCTAATTGAAAAGCATCTACATTACCCAAGCGGAATTGGATATTGGCATCGACAACAAGCTTTGTCAATCGCAAAATTTCACGACATAGATGAAACGCATTTCCAAATCGTGACTTCTTGCGCTCTTTGGTGGTTAGTGTCTTCACAGGTTTCAAATTGAAATTGTAGTCAAGGTGAAGGTAGTTAAGATTTTTTCTATGAATCAACAGATTCAACATGTTATAACCCTGTTTACAAACTTGGAGGCCTGCTTCAGCCCAATCCAGTTCTGTAGTCTGGAAAAACTTGGTTGCCTGAAGAGACCGAAACAGATGTTTCTTCTTCTGTGCCTTTGGAGGTCTGTGGTGCAGTTCATTCAGTACAAAGCACTTTAACAGCTTTTGATAGCTGACACGAACTTTAACTGGATACGACGGATGGCTGCAATTAATATGTATAACAAATAATTAATGCATTCATAAAGCCATAAGCATTAAATAAAAGCCCAGAGTAACAGGACATTTAAGTATAGCAACAAAGTCACAAGAAATGGAACTTACCAATGCTCCTTGTACCACTCTGATACAAGAGGAATGTCTTCAGCACGGCGCATCCGGCCAGATCTCATGTTGAAAGGACGTGGTGCAAACAGTAACGAGATACCTGCAGCTGTAGTATCAGTATAAAGTTGTGTGCTCTGCAACAGAGGCTCTACACCCTCTGGCAGGGAAAAATCATCCTCATCTTCCTCGTCATAAGCCTTTTTCTCACGACGATCCACCTTGTTGATGGAAGTTATAGGATTTATCAGTGGGTCATAGTAGAAAGCAGGTAGGTCAGGATCCTCAGTTTTTATGTACATTATCATTGGCGTATGATATATGCCAAGTTTTACTTTCCTAGGTCGATTGTTGTATAGATGAGGAAAAGCAATTCTGTACTCTGTCCTGAGCGGCTGACGAATAATGAGTTTATTGATGTCATTAAATTCATTCCAGTCCTCATCTCCTTTCTCCATATCACGATACAACGGCTCAAACTTGGGACCTCCTGTAAAGCATAAAATGAAGGGGGTTTAGTTGTGACAAATCATAATGTCCATTCATTGTACCAAACATATCCATATGCTGAGCAGAAATACCTTTCTCCACAGAATACACTAGCAATGTTGAGAATGAACCTAAATTTTATTAGTATCTATTCAATCAAGTAAAAAGAGGGAATCATTGATTTTCTAGTTAATATGATGTAAGCAGACAACATATCTTATTTGATTTCTGCTACACCTAGATAGTGCACAAGCAAAAGAACTTGCATCGCATTAAATTTCTGAAACAGCTATCTAAGGTATTATTTGGTAGAATAGGTTATCAACTCGTGCATTGTTTTACTAAGACACCATGCTAAAAGTAAACAATTTAGAAGGGAACAACCATCAAACAGGTAACAGTAGACAAAAAAACAAAGGGGAAGAAGTATACCAGGTATACACATGTTCAATGCTTTAGCAGTGAAAAAGGATTCCATGTCAAACAAGTAGAAATAGTTGTGATCAATCAAATCAGAAAGTAGTTGTCCTGCAAGACGATGAAGAGTTGCCATAATTGGAAGTGAGAGATGCCATTTCCTGTAGCTAGGGCCATTTATGAGCTTTGTTTTTACAAGGGGTTTGTGGTCATAAAACCATTGATATACAGCTGAATCTTCTTCCTCGTCCAACTCCAGTTGTATTGCCTCCAATGGATCAACATCTAGCAAATTGTCTGCATAATCAAGAGGAGGTTCCTCATCATCAAAGGGGGGGAACCGCATCCTCTTGAAGTGTCTTCGATCTCTTTCTCTCTACGCATCATGATCCACATTGTACCCCACTGCAAATCACATTAAGAACAAGAGATAAATTTCGCTGTAAGAATTGAAAGCATTTTACAAACAAATTCTTCACAAATTTCAAATCAAATCTTCAGAAAAATTAGACACCAAAGGCAGATGCATATCTGACCACTGGCTTCTAAGGAGTATAAGCTATATACTCTCCAAGAACAATTAAGGTGCATCATTGAAGTCTACCCTTTCAATTTTTACACCAGAAAAGAAAAGAACGATGATTTTGAAAGTCATAACTAAAGAAAATACATGACATGGTCATACTTCAGGCATTTCAAATCACTTGAAAAGAAGCAGAGCTAGCAACATATTGCTTACCTGTGCCAAATATATTGGTTCAACAACCCATGGTATCTCATTCACAAATGTTATTGCACCAGTGATGTGATATAAAATCTTTACATTGCGAACCTACAGAGAAAACAATCAACAGTAAGTCCTTGCATGGCAAATCCACCAAATATTCAGAGAAAGTATGTGAAAAGGATAAGATATCTACTTGCTCCCACGGCATAGGCATGTTCTCAAGCAGCTTGTAAACTGCATGAGGAACAAACTTCAAAGCACCGAGATATACACGTTTGTCATGACGATACTTCTTTGATGACATGTCTCCATGATCCCTACAGGAAAAGATGCAGAAGGTCAAAAATCAAATTCTAAAACTTAAAACTCGAACTTGGAGTACTTCTTCTGCAGTCCTAATTCAAATTATAAAACCAAAATCACCGTTGAGAAGCTATACCAAAGAATGCCAATTACGTGGAACGGCAAATTTACGCCGTAGACAACACTGATCCTCATTCTTCTCTTCCATAATGTTTATTTTATTTTTATTTTAGGGAAATGGTGGGGTCTCAAGCTCGAAAACCCAGCCAATTTTCCACTTCTATAGTAACTGCATTGTACAGAATCCTCTCTAAATCCTCTTTGACCAAGAGATCGCGAAAAAATTTTAGATTTTAAACAACTAAAAGGTAGCAACAATGCTAAAAATGCTATCTCCAAGTTTTTCAAACCAGTTAGAAAGGGACTCCATTTTCTGAGAACTATGAATAATCCTTCTTAACCAGTACCCATCAAAAACACAAACCAACTCAAATCAATGAACAATTCTCGATACCGCAACTTCAACGCACTATATTACACTACCTTTTTGGTGTTGCCCCATTTAGTTAGGGTTTTCAGGTTAATCGAAACTGAAAATTTCTATTCTTCACCTAAATAATTAGGTTTTTAATTAAAAGAAACCTACAAGATCTCAGTTCTCATGAATCTCTACACAAACACAAATCACAAAGCAAAGAGGATAGATTGTTACCTGATGATCTTTCTCACGTGCTCAGGCGGCATGTCCTCTTTCTGAGTCTCGACGAACCCGAACTTCCTCTTGTCCCCGTACCGCTTCGAGTTGAGCTGGTCCCACTTCCTCGCCTTCTCCACCAGCTGCGCCTCCAGCTCCGCCGCCGACGGCGGTATGCTGTACGAGGGCTGCACCGCCGGCGGCGGCGGGGGCATCGCCGCCGGCCCCGTCGTGCCCGGCGGCGCCATCGGCGCGGAAGAAGAAGACGACGACGCCGCCGCTCCCGCTCCCCCGCTGTTCCACATCTCAAACAACTAGTTCAGACCAGGGTGAGATTTGGCCTCCTGGATCGCTAGGTTTTTTTTTTTTTTTAATAAACTGGGGGACGAGGGTTTTGGAGTGAAGAGAGGAGTCTAGCCTTTTCGTTTTCTTTTTCCTCCCTCTTAATGGTTAAAAAAGAAAATAAAAACAAAAAAAAAATGAAAAATGAAACTGAATGGAGAGAGGCTGAGGATGGGGGGTTTTATAATTGGCGGAGGATTTTGTATTGGCGGTGCGAGTTCAGGGCTTTGCGGGATTTGGGTTCGGTTGAGAGGACAAACGACTCTGGCCTTTGTTCTCCGGGTTCAAATGGGCCAATTTGGGCTGTCTAACCTTAATGGGCTGTTACGCTCAAGTCATTAAATATAATATAAGTATAACTAGTATATTGCCGTCGGACGGTGGGAAACTGACTGACGATGGCAGCACGGTGTGTGTGTGAGAGAGAGAGAGAGGAGGAGGAGCAGAGGAGGGGGGAGAGCTAGAGAGAGGCGAGAGAAAGCAAGAGAGAGGGTGCCACAGAGAGAGGAGGGGGAAGAGGGGAGCTATCGGGCGGCGGATCAGAGCAACAAAGAGAGAGGCGGAGAGCGAGAGAGAGGGGAGACGTACAGACAGACGAACACAATTTGTGAAGGAGTCACGAGAGAAAACCTCCATGTATGCTATCTAAAAATCACTAAAGACAAAGCCTCAAAACGCAGGCCTCAAGCCAAACGGAAGGATCGCGTTTCAACTCAAAACACAGATCTCGCATCTCATCAACAAACGCGAAGGTCACGTTCTTTGAAAAACGTGAATGTCACGTTGTTTCTTCAAAACGCGGACCTCAGGGTCGCGTTTCAACTACAAAACGCACGCCTGTGAGCCCTGCGTTTCAACACTAACGCGAGCCTGTGAGCTTCGTGTTCCAACGCTAAAGTGAGGTCCGTGTTCAACGCAAAATCCGCGTTTCTACTGTAACAGACATCAATTTTATGGATCAATTATACTCACTTTCTCTCCACATAATGGGGAAGAAAACTCTATTATAGAAAAATTTAAGCGGTTGGTTACACCCCAAAAAACTTTGTAAATGGCTGTGAGAAGCTATAGAGAAAAGAACTTTTGAAAAGGGGAGGGGAGAATACACATAAGAGTGTTGGAAGAGATAAAGAGAAGACTGTTTACAACTTGCTGAGTTCAAGTTTAATCTCGTTGAAATTTCAGCCATTACTTAAGGTTTATATCTTACCAGTGAGCTATCAACGAGAGTAAGAAGATCCAAGAGCAAGTTTCAAGTTCGGCTCGTCAAACAGAGAATAAGAATCACTCTCCACCGCTACACAAAGAACCCGACACTAAACAAAAGAAAAAGCAACCATCCTTCCTTCTTTTGTAATCGGATTTTTAATCCGTTGTAATCCTATTTGCAAGTAATTAAAGATTTTACCTGCTCAATTTTCCAACCAACAGAAGATGGTGACTCCGTTGGGGAACATTTTTCTACCGATGAGAAGACTGTAGCTTAAAGCTAATTGGATCGACCGTCGAATCACTTATCGTCGTATTGGACAAAGAGAAGTTCGAATAACTTCTCTCCTCAGACTTCGTTAGCCCTAAATCCATGCGGAAGTACCGCGTCTCAAGCGAGACTCGCTCTCTAGCCTCATCAGAGGCTTCTCAAGGAAAAGATTCTTCAGAAGTTAACCGTACGCTTTTCGATAAGGCAATCAGTTCAACCTCTCTTGAGGTTTATGCAACCTCCCTTGGAGTTAACACGGTTTGCAATGAAGTGCCTCAGGAGACCCGCAAGACCAGTGTTATAGCTTAAGGCCAACACAATAGTAGAGATCAATCTCGCCATCAAGCTCCTCTCGAGGCTCAGCAAATTAAGTTAACCACCTTCGCAGTTTGAGAACCTCTACTCCAAGTGATTGAGATGCAACTCGTATAGTTCACTTTGATACTGAGCAAACTCAGTTTGCAGGGGCTTCGTAACAATCTCTATGAGCCAAGTTGATTGCTAAATGTTGACGAAGACGTTGAGTTCGTTGTCAGCAAACAAAAGTTAAAAATAGTGTTGTTTGCACTAAACACGACACTCGCGTTCAGCCCCGTGTTTCTGCTTCAAAACGCAATGCTCACGTTCAAACACAGCAGCTGCTGGAAGGCAAACTGTGCACTTTTGCTTCAAAACGCGATGATTGCGTTCTGATGTAGCAGTCGCTGGTGAATGAATTGCGTGTCTCAGCGCCAAAACACGAGACTCGCGTTCAGCCTCTCGCTGTGCTAAAATGCGAGACCCGCATTTCACTTCAGAAACGCGAGACTCGCGTTTAGCCAGAGGCTATGCCTGAACGCAACCTTCACATTTCACTTCTAAAACATGAGAGTCGCGTTCAGTCACAAATGTTTTAGTTCAACCTGAACTGTGAAGCCCTCACCCCCATGTGTTCGAAGCTAGTTTCCTAGACACCCCTTCGGCTGATCTAAGGGACTATTTGTCAAGAAAAATGAGTGTTCATCAAATCGCTTCTCAGTGTCATTGCGAGCAGCTCATCTTGGCGAAGCTCTCTGAATGCCATTGCGACTTTTAGATACTAAGCTATCAGTTTTAGCCGACTGTCAAAGGCTTCAAACCCAAATTCAGTCAAGAGGCTACGATCTCGTAAGAAGAAGTCATTTTCTGACGTTGAATACTCGGAGGTAACTTTCAACATGGTGAAAAGGGAACACCTAGAGGGGGGGTGAATAGGTGTTAGTGCTAATCTAGAACTTAATGCAAAACTAAGTGCGCTAAATGCGGAAGCTAATGCACAAACTAATACAATACAACAAGTGTAGCCGAATTCCCCTTGCGAGGCTCTAGACTAACTCCTCTTGATTCCCCTTGAAATGGGTTGAGGCGCTATGTGAAGCTCTTGTTGGATGAGTATAAGTTAGGCACACACACACAAGCAATCCAAGCAATGTGCACACACAATCAAGCCAAGCAATCAAGGATATAGCAATATGGATTATGCAAGGCACAACACAAGCAAATAGATATGATAAGACAATATGAACTATGCTCAACACAAGCAATATATGATATGAATGAGGTATGATGCTTTGCACAAATAAATGAGAGAGAGTTTAGAGACAAGTGGATCAAACGCAAACACAATGATATGTTTCGAGGTTCGAGCACCCTTGCTCTACATCCCCGCCTACACCACCGTGTAGGATTTTCAATCCACTATCTCCCACCGAGGGAACCTCTACCGAAGAGGATTTTTACAACAATGGAGTACCGAAATCCTCTCTCAAACTACCACCTCACAACCGAGGGGTAGGCCCGTAGCCAATACAACAACCAACAACAACACCTCTACCGAAGAGGCTCACAACCAATCTCAATCACCTCACACTTGAGGGATACAAACCAATCACCCGATCACCTCTACCGAGGAGGGATACGACAAGAATAAGGGTGTACAACTTAGAGTTTACAACAACAACCTCAAAACTCTCTCTTTTCTATTCTCTTTCCACAAAACAAAGATCCTAATAGTTTAGGATAGAAGATATAACTCAAGTGTGGAAAACTAGGTGTTTGGAGAACAAGCAACAAAGAAAAAACACTTGGGAAAATTCTTGCAAAAGATATAGAATGAAAACAAGACAAATCTCCCAAATCCTCTTTTCTTTGATTTTTCCAAAAACCTAAAACAATAAAGATTAAATCTTTTTAGCACAAAAACTATTTTGAAAACTTGTTTAAACACTAGAGAAACACTGAATTTTTCTTCTTGAAAACCTTAGCCAAAAACCCAAAGAGATGGGGTTTATATAGGCCCAATACAAAACTAGCCGTTAGAGCTGAGCTGGCAGCTCTGACAGGCAACGGTCGACCGGCCAGGTCGACCGCCAACTGTCAGAAATATGACCGTTGGGTAACTGCGGTCGACCGGCCCGGTCGACCGAAACAAATAGAGAGCAGAACTCTCTGCAGCGGTCGACCGCCCGGTCGACCCAAACAAACAGAGAGCAGAGCTCTCAGACCCGGTCGACCGTCCGGGTCGACCGTCCCAAAGGCTCCAAACGTGCACAGTTTTGTGCACGTCGGTCGACCGACCTCTGCCTAGTTGACTAGGTCAGTTGACTTAGTCGACTAATAGAAGCCTGGAACAGAAACTGGGTCAGAAAAACTGGGAAAATTATTTTCTAAAAAAAACTTTTAACACTTCTAAAAATCACCAAAAATAGTTTTATCATTTTATATGGAAACACAAACAAGTGATAAAAATTTCAAGACATATATCAATCATATCAATTCATTTTTGTGTCTTGCCAATTTTATCAAAACCAACACTTGTATCTTATTAAACTTGATTTTTCAATACATGAATAGGATAGTCAAAATAAGTTTGTCTAGCAAGATAAACCATGTATGTATATCTAGAATACATCTAATATACATAGAAATAAGGTAAACTTGTTTTGATCTACTATTCATGAAAACTAAATCCAAAACATGAAAACGTGTGTGTTTGTGCACTTGAGCATATCAACTATACTAAGCTTTACAAATGGATCTAAACACGCTATCTAAACTAGGATACCTAAGTCTTCTTGATGATCTTCATCTTCAAGTAGACTTGCTCCAAAACTCCATCCATGGGCTAGGCAATATATGATCTTGAAGTTTTGGCCCTGGAATCATCATGAAAAGCTTCTAAACACCTTGTTGAAGCTAATCACCAACTAATATCTTGGTTAATGATCTGAACCTTAAACAACACAAGATTATTAGTAAACATAACTACATGAGTTAATCATTATCAAAACTAGGGTGGAAGGCCTTTGGGCCAACAATCTCCCCCTTTTTGATGATGACAAAACTCATGGAGTTATATATGCATGGATTAAAGTTAGGCTTCAAAGAAGCTCCCCCTTAACTCATGCATAAACAAATAAATAAAATATATGCAATGAATGTACATAAACATGTATGCATCAATATGCAAAAACACAAACACATGTTCTAGAAGCTCTAGTTACCAATTAAATTAATAAAGCATTAACAACATAAACACTAGATGCTCTAGATACCAATAAAAACTTAATACTTACCAATAAAACTTAATATATGCAAAAACATAAGTATGCATATATAAAAACATGTTAAACTCTCAAATAATTCTCCCCCTTTTTGTCACTCATCAACAAAGGGGTAAACAAAGTAAAATAAAATCAAACAAATTTTTCTCCCCCTTTTTGTCAAACAAAAAGATCAAGAAGGGGTTAAACAATCCAAACAATAAAATGAGGGGTAAAAATCTTTCTCCCCTTTTTAAGTCAATCAAAACAATAAAACAATGTTCTCCCCCTTTTGTCTAAAACAAAAATAAGGTCAATAAGGGGTGACCATAAACAACATGATATCAATAGATAAATATGTCAATGAAGCATCTTGATATCAATTGAAAATAAATAAAGATCAATAGATGTTTTATGCTATATACATTCATGAAGAGGAAGACGCTAAGTTAGCTTCCCTACACATATGCATTACATGAAAGATGGATGTTAAGCCCTAATTCACATAACACACATTATGTAATGAATAAGAGGAGATGTGAAGCTCCCCCTACACACGTGTACCACATAAAAAGAGATGTTAAGCTCTTCAATACACAATACACTCAACATGAATCTATATGCATATAGTCAATTACAAATCAAAACTTTTGTATTTTTAAAAAAATTTTTAGATACCAATTTTAAGCAAAAACACATGAAACATCTTGATATCAATTGAAATTAAACATAATAAATTTTGAATGTCTAAACAAAATTTTGATACCAATTGTAAATAATTTTCATATTAAGCATATGATACCAATATGAAATTTTCAATCATAAAGTAAGGGAGTGGGAAACAAATACCAATTGAAGAATCACCAATTGAAAGACAAAATTAAATTTTCTCCCCCTTTATGAAATACCAACTAAAAAGATGCATGGGCTTGATACCATTTTAAAAATAATCAATTGAAACAAAATTGAAACTCAAGCACTAGCATAAACAAGATTTTGTGAAAAATTTATATCTTAAGCACAAATAAAAGTGTATGAAATAGAATGTGTACCAATCACCAATAGATGATACCAATTGAAAATATACATACACAATAAACATATGAGTATACAAAAAGACCAAAATGATACCAATTGAAAGAGTTCAATGATACCAATTGACATAGCAATAAGTTCAAGTGTATACATCATATTACAATACCTCCCAATCAAGGTTCAAGTTTTAAATGATTTTCATTTTTAAAGCATACAAGACCATGATCTCCCATCCATCCGCCCATTAAGGGTAGGGGTTTTCAAAAATAGATTTGAAAATGTAGTTTTGTTTGAAAAAACTCTACCAAAATGAAGAATACCGTAACTAGTTAAATGGAAAAACTTTTAAACTAGTACGAAATCCTTCAAGTAAGGAATACAACAAAATATTTTTCATGAAACATGAAATCCACATGATATCAAACACTCAAGTCAATTAAGCATAAATATAACTCATGAAAACAAAACACATGAGTAAATAAGAAATGTGAGTGTACTAATAAAGTGTGAATATCATAATCATGAAAATTTTTCATTAAGCTCAATTAATCCTTAAATATTGAAAACACGAAAATCATCAAAACTTATTTAACTTTCATGGCATATGTATGTCTAATACAAACTAAAGTATACATACATATCCAAAACACAACGAGTCCACAAAGTGTATATGCATGAAGGCACGTGGCTCAAAAAGGATAATCATGTATATCTAATAGTTTGGACAAGATAGACATATACATGAAGTTAAACAATTAAATACAAAATCAAGAAAATCTAAATCTTCATCAAAACAAATTTCATTTCATGATATATGTATGAATTGTCAACACAATAAGTATACATACATATCCCTAAACACAATGAGTCCTTATATATAGATTTGCATGAAAGGCAAATGACTCAAGGGGTATACATGTATATCTTAAAGTTTGGCAATACAAACATATACATGAAGTGAAAAACTCATAAAACAAATCCAAAATGGGAATACAAGTTTAAAATGTATGAATCATCAAAACTAGACTATACTAGCACATCTAATGGGTTCAAATAAGCAATCAAGCCCAAACATATATAAATTTATTTGTGGCCCACTATATGTACAAGTATAAATCCTAGTCTTAATGAAAACTAACATCTAAACAAGTAATCTTAACATGAAGCATCAAAACATAATAAAGAAATCACCATGATAAAACTAAAACATGATTATTATGTAAATTCACATGTATTAGATTCATGATGTACATTATAGTTTAAACAAAAGTGAGAACACTAAGTATGGGTTCATGCAAGCATGTGTGTCTCAAATACTATACATGTATGTCAAGGATCTAATAAACATGGTAATTACACACTAATCCATAGACAATGAAACATGCTATAAAACATCAAAACATGCTAAAAATTTTAATTATGAAAGCATGTAAATAATAAATGGGAGTAAAGGATTGTTACCAAAACCGAAGAAGCAACTTTCCCTGTCTCCAAAACGTGGTGGTCCTCTCCACCAAACTTTCCCTTGAAAGTGATGCATCCAATTGATCTCCTTTAAGTCCGGAACGCATCCACTCCAAGGTGTCATCACTCTCACGTCATGTGAGAGCCCACACCTACATCAAAAATAATAGGAGGGGTGATTTTTGGTACCCATATCTTCTTGGGTCCATGGGGGTTAGTCCCTTCTCTAACCCAAACAAATTCTTTGCTAAATTGGGAGTATGTAATCTATCATAACAAAATTTAGCAAGATGGCCTTTTCGGCCACAATGTGTACACGTGTACACATGAGCATACATGTGTTGATGGTGTCCGTGTGGAGCATGTGTATGCCGTGGAGGGTGTGCATGCATAAAAGATGGAACTTATTTCTTTCGAACCAAGGTTTCCAAGCGTGTATGGTTCTTAGCACATTGGCTCATAGTGGAGCCCAAACAATCCATTTTCTTCTTCAACATGTTTATATCATCTTTAATCATAGAAGAAGTGGAGCATGCAAGGGGTGATCTAGGTGAAACTACCCTAGCATGGCAAACATGTTCATCAATCTTATTCTTCAAAACAACATTTTTCTTTAAACAAATATCTAAGTCATTTGAAATAGAAATAATTTTATTTTTCAAATCAACATTCTCTTTTAAAACAAAATCAATTTTTGAAGATAAGTTTTCATTTTTCTTCAAAATAGCATGGCAATCATTTTAGTTTTTAAAAATTCATTTTCTTTTAGTGCAAGTTCCAATTGAGATCTCAATGAATCCCTTTCATTATAGACCTCAACCTTCTCTTGCAAAACACAATCAAGTCTAAAATGCAAACTCTTATTTTCTTTTTCAATTTTTAGACTTTTCTTTTCAAAATCTTATAATTTTCTATTAACTTTTCACAAACAATAGAAAGTTCTTCATTCAAAGCATGGGCATCATAATTATCACATGAAGAACTAGAGCAATCATCACTATCATCTAAGTGGGGTTCCGAATGTACCTCAAGGGGGTCATTCCCTTGGACCATGAAGCATTGTGACTCGGACTCTCCACTAGATTCCTCTTCTTGGATTTGCACTTGAAGCTCGGAGGTGGTGGTGGTTGTTGTCAATTTGTTCCACACTGCAAAGACGGAATCAATGTTAGAAACACACATAAGATAATCTTTAGGTAATGTGCTTCTAATGACCTCTAGGGCTTGTGCATTGGCCCTATATGATTGCGATCACTAAGGAATGATTCCTTGGTAATAGCAAGATAAACTTTATGACCTAGGGTTTGCAAATAAACGGTCATCCTAATCTTCCAAACATGAATGTTGGAAGGGTCATACATAAGAGGGGTCATGAAGGCCATGGTAAACTATATGTGTGCAAACAAGCAAATACAAACAAGATTAGCCTAAAATGAGGATCTTTTACTCTAGGTTGTTAGACCCAAAAATCAGAGTACCAAGCTCTGATACCAATTGAAAGGGAACACCTAGAGGGGGGGTGAATAGGTGTTAGTACTAATCTAAAACTTAATGCAAAACTAAGTGCGCTAAATGCGGAAGCTAATGCACAAACTAATATAATACAACAAGTGTAGCCGAATTTCCCTTGCGAGGCTCTGGACTAACTCCTCTTGATTCCCCTTGAAATGGGTTGAGGCGCTATGTGAAGCTCTTGTTGGATGAGTATAAGTTAGGCACACACACACAAGCAATCCAAGCAATGTGCACACACAATCAAGCCAAGCAATCAAGGATATAGCAATATGGATTATGCAAGGCACAACACAAGCAAATAGATATGATAAGACAATATGAACTATGCTCAACACAAGCAATATATGATATGAATGAGGTATGATGCTTTGCACAAATAAATGAGAGAGAGTTTAGAGACAAGTGGATCAAATGCAAACACAATGATATGTTTCGAGGTTCGAGCACCCTTGCTCTACATCCCCGCCTACACCACCATGTAGGATTTCCAATCCACTATCTCCCACCGAGGGAACCTCTACCGAAGAGGATTTTTACAACAATGGAGTACCGAACTCCTCTCTCAAACTACCACCTCACAACCGAGGGGTAGGCCCGTAGCCAATACAATAACCAACAACAACACCTCTACCGAAGAGGCTCACAACCAATCTCAATCACCTCACACTTGAGGGATACAAACCAATCACCCGATCACCTCTACCGAGGAGGGATACGACAAGAATAAGGGTGTACAACTTAGAGGTTACAACAACAACCTCAAAACTCTCTCTTTTCTATTCTCTTTCCACAAAACAAAGATCCTAATAGTTTAGGATAGAAGATATAGCTCAAGTGTGGAAAACTAGGTGTTTGGAAAACGAGCAACAAAGAAAAAACACTTGGGAAAATTCTTGCAAAAGATATAGAATGAAAACAAGACAAATCTCCCAAAATCCTCTTTTCTTTGATTTTTCCAAAAACCTAAAACAATAAAGATTGAATCTTTTTAGCACAAAAACTATTTTGAAAACTTGTTTAAACACTAGAGAAATACTGAATTTTTTCTTCTTGAAAACCTTAGCCAAAAACCCAAAGAGATGGGGTTTATATAGGCCCAATACAAAACTAGCCGTTAGAGCTGAGCTGGCAGCTCTGACAGGCAACGGTCGACCGGCCCGGTCGACCGCCAACGGTCAGAAGTATGACCGTTGGGCAACTGCGGTCGACCGGCCCGGTCGACCGAAACAAACAGAGAGCAGAACTCTCTGCAGCTGTCGACCGCCCGGTCGACCCAAACAAACAGAGAGCAGAGCTCTCAGACCCGGTCGACCGTCCGGGTTGACCGTCCCAAAGGCTCCAAACGTGCACAGTTTTGTGCACGTCGGTTGACCGACCCGGTCGACCGACCTCTGCCTAGTCGACTAGGTCAGTTGACTTAGTCGACTAATAGAAGCCTGGAACAGAAACTGGGTCAGAAAAACTGGGAAAATTATTTTCTAAAAAAACTTTTAACACTTCTAAAAATCACCAAAAATAGTTTTATCATTTTATATGGAAACACAAACAAGTGATAAAAATTTCAAGACATATATCAATCATATCAATTCATTTTTGTGTCTTCCCAATTTTATCAAAACCAACACTTGTATCTTATCAAACTTGATTTTTCAATACATAAATAGGATAGTCAAAATAAGTTTGTCTAGCAAGATAAACCATGTATGTATATCTAAAATACATCTAATATACATAGAAATAAAGTAAACTTGTTTTGATCTGCTATTCATGAAAACCAAATCCAAAACATGAAAACGTGTGTGTTTGTGCACTTGAGCATATCAACTATACTAAGCTTTACAAATGGATCTAAACACACTATCTAAACTAGGATACCTAAGTCTTCTTGATGATCTTCATCTTCAAGTAGACTTGCTCCAAAACTCCATCCATGGGCTAGGCAATGTATGATCTTGAAGCTTTGGCCCTGGAATCATCATGAAAAGCTTCTAAACACCTTGTTGAAGCTAATCACCAACTAATATCTTGGTTAATGATCTGAACCTTAAACAACACAAGATTATTAGTAAACATAACTACATGAGTTAATCATCATCAAAACTAGGGTGGAAGGCCTTTGGGCCAACACATGGTGGGTCCGAGCGCCATACTAAGTAAGTTGAAGGAAAAATAACTTGCCCTTAGTTCTGAGGAATCAGATATTGAATGTTCCTCAGGCTTGAAAGAAATACTGATCGAGCCTGAAGGAATTTACCGGCGCACTCGGATCCGAACTGGAGCAATTGTGCCGATCGACTACAACTTGCTCGCTAATCGAAGCGAACGATAAGCATTCTACCCCATCACGGATTCCCATTCATCCAACTCTTATGTGGAGACGGAAGCCTTCGCATATATGGCAACACTCCAGAAGAGATGACGAGAAGATTTGAGGAGAAATTAATCAAGGGGAAACCAGTGCACAAAAACAGAGTTGTGAAATAAGATATTGTGAATGTTGATCTAGCTTCCTCAATTCTACTGCTATAGCAAGTGGCTATGCGGGTCGTGATCTGCAAGAAGGAATGCGATGAAAGCATTTCGGTATCATTAAATCACTCTAAATTGATTAAAGACTCTTCTTGTTTCAAAAAGAAATATAAAGAAAAGAAATAAGAAGGAAAACAAAGAAAAATAGAAAATGGTGATAGGAAGAGAAGATGTAAAAAGGAATATGAAGGTGATAGTAATTTGGTGGAAATGGTTTAAAAGAAATCAAATAAAAGAGTTCATGGCTACTTTCTACTAATTGCTCCTATTAATGTACTTACATATTTGGATGATTGCCTCACCTTGAATCCTTGGCACCAACTGAGCTTGACTGGAAGAAGTTCACAGTATAGCCTATAAGAGGAGATTCACATCGAAAACTCATTACATCATCAAAAATTTAAAGACTAAGCATGAAATGATACAGAATAAAAAGCAAATTCATTATCAGGAGTCATCAGTGGCACTTTCTAGAGCAAGGTTTTTCCGATGCTATTAGATTCATATGGATACAACTCAAACAAAAAATAGTAGACTAGTAGCTTAGTAGTAAGATAGCCATGACGAAAGAAATTAGTTACTAATTTAGAAAAAGTTTAAAGAGGAAAAATGATGAAGAGAAAGGAGAAATCTTCATAAATTGTCACTATTAAATTGTCACTATTTATAACAAATATCTTTTTCTCATGAATTTCTCACTCTATTCTGATTCTAAATCTATAAAGAAAATAGAAAATTACATTAAAAAAAGAAGAGAAAATAGAATCCTAAACTAAACTAAGAGAAAGAATCCTAGCCTAAGCTCTCTGCTCCAGTTCTCTGCCTTTGGTGTGGTATTTATAGGAGAAAAGAAAGTGTACCAAATATGTGGAGATTAAGGAGAATCGCTCCCCCAACGGAGTCTAGATTGCAGTGAAAATGCAGCTTTTACCACATTTTCGCGGCAAGACTAACTCCGTTGGAGCAGTGTCTTATGCACAATCTCCTACTCTTTGAAAGAGAACCGGGGCTTGTGTGCGCAGGGAAACTGTACATTGTTTTTCTAACAATTGTCTTCTCTGTTTGTGTGTGCAGGAAAAATTTTCAAGAAACTAAGAGGTGCAGAATCAAAATTTTGATTGTTGAAAAATCAAGAGTTTAGAAAGATGTTATCTGAAAGCAGGAGTGTTTCTTTAGCTTCTCGCAATTTAACTACAATCCAATGGCTATGCGGGTCATGATCTACAAGGAGAGATGCGATGGAAGCATTTCGATACACTTCTTCTCTGTTTAAGAAATCAAAAAAGAGAAAAAGAAAGAAAAGGGAACTTGTTTTGTTTTTATTTAAGAGTTAGATGGTTTTAGAAAACTAAGGTCTTGAAATTAAGGTTTTGAAAGAAAACTAAAAAGAAAAGAGATTTTGTTTTTAGAAAATATAGGAAAGATCAAAACTCACTAATCATCTAACACTGTTTGCGCTTCAAAGTTCATGAAGAAATACATCATTGTTAAACCACGTACAACTCATGAAAACCTAAACTTGTTAGAATCTTTTTAATAAAATTGTGTAGTGGCAAGTTAAGGGTCGAATCCATAGAGACTTGTTAAATCCTAATTATTAAAAATCTAATTTTTTTATCTTAATTTAGTTGAGAAATCCTTAGATGAAGGTTAGAGCTTTGTTCTAAAAACTAGATCATTGAGCATTAAAAAAATAAGAGAAGTAAAAAAAAGTAAAAGAAGTAAAAGAGTACTAACCAATGAAAGGTGAAATGAAATAAGCGATGAAGAAAATAAGAGAGGAAGAGAGAAGAAAGATGGAACCCGGAATTGGCATAAGAATTATCGTTGCCTTGTCATCTTCCTCCTCCAAACGCTGTTGAAGACGGAAAATTTAACAAAAGAAAAGAAAAGAAAACATGCAATAAACTATTGATAAAATCCTAAAATAAAACATGCAAGTAAAAAAAGAAAATCAAATAAAAAAAATAGAAGGGAGATGTAAAGAAAGCTTAAACTGAAACGCTGTAAGATCGGTATTGAAGAAGAATAAATTTTTACTGAAGAATCGTTATTACAAAACTCTTGATCCCAAACTCGCATTACAATGCACACCTTTCCCTCTTAATTCAGCATTTACAGCCTCATCATGTATCTCTCTCACCGAATACAGGTTTTTGTAGGAAAACAAAGATAAGGGATAGCGTAGAGAGATTGGGGGAGGAAACGCTTCCCCTAATTCAAAA
Organism: Agave tequilana; assembly: GCA_038442645.1. Taxonomy (NCBI): domain Eukaryota; kingdom Viridiplantae; phylum Streptophyta; class Magnoliopsida; order Asparagales; family Asparagaceae; genus Agave; species Agave tequilana. The sequence continues at coordinate 78,070 of JAVJIF010013771.1, forward strand.
CTAAAGCCGCGAAAATGCAGCTTTGCCAATGTTTTCGCGGTCAAATCCTGGCCGTAGGGCCAGGATCTGGGGGCTCTCGTTCGTCGTTTCTTTCTTTATCCTTCTATACTTTTGGATTTTGAATCTCTGCTCCATATTTGATAATATCTCCTTTTTTCCTCAGCAAAACTGATAGGGTTTCTTCTAATCCATTTTTTTCTTTGAATTATGATGATATTATCTCATCTGATATACCTGGTCTTCAGATAAGATTATTTCTAGGATTTTGAATTTTAATTGATCCCTGTTGATTTGAACTTTTGGATTTAATTGGATAGGATTCATGCTTATCTTCTCTTGATTGAGGTTGGACCTGCACACAAAATATAGTATTTTAGATTTTAAGATTAAAGAGTACAAGTTACTCAATTCTACCGCTATATCAAGTGGCTATGCGGGTCATGATCCACAAGGAGGGGCTAGCGATGGAAGCTTTTTAGTAAGTTCTCTTTTAGGTTACAAAGTATGGTTAAAATTCTTCTTTAGTTTTTTAAAAGAAAAAAGAAAAATTTGGTTACAGTTGAATTAGGAAGAAGATGGTAGATTAAGAAGATAGAGAAACTAGAAGTGATATGTACAAAGAAATCGAAATGTGTGATGAAAGAGTTGGGTGGTGTTGTTGTTGGTGATCTAAACTAAAGAAATAAAAGAAAAGAAAGAAAAGATTAAAGAAATACTTACCTCCTCTGGTTGATGACTTACCTGGAACCCTTGCATGTTCTACCTTACTTCAGAGGCGTTCAACGCATAAAACATAAGATCGAGCTCAGTCCCCATTCGCATTACATCATCAAGACGAACAAGAATGAAATGATACGGAATCTTGAGGAGGAGAACATCATCATGTAATATCGTTGACACTCACACAAATATGGCTATACTGATGCTTCTAGATTCATTTAAATGCTCATCATAACCAATAGAGGAAAAATAGAAAGAAGAAGAAAACAAAAGTAAAGACAAACATAAAAAAATTACCTTTTATTGCTTGCAGAAATGATGGAAGAAAGGAGAAGGTACATCAGTGTCACTCTCAACATAAGCCTCTCTCTTACTTACATGAATCTCAGTCTAAACTATACTTACAAAGAAATAAAAAATACATGAAAAGAAAATAAAAACCTACACTAAAAAGAATGAAAACGTGGATTAAATTCTATCTCTACCTGATCGTTCCCTTTTGCCTTTGAGATTGCAGGTATTTATAGAAGAAATGCTGAGGTTAGAGGAGAATGAAGATAGGAAAATCTGGCTATTTCTAAATTTGAATCCTCCCCTTATCTCCAAACTTAATTTGATGTGAATATTCAGTTCTGATCTGCAGTTTGTTGGCGTGTTGATTGCTGAATATCACTTATCAAATGATAGAATTAGAAACAGTGATCAACATAAAATTATAGCCATGTAAGTCTGCTTTCTGGATCATCTTGAATCATCAGATTTGAGATTCGGTAGCGAAAGTTATGATTCAAATACTAAAATATATTCAGTCAGAATCTGAGTCAAACTTGCTTCATCTCATCCGTTGATCTTCTCTCTATCCATTTATCTCTCTGTATTTGATATTATCCTCGGTTAATCTTTAGCTAACCAAATGGATTTATAGAAATCTAAATTTTGTCGGTTTTTATTTGGTGTTATCTTTCTGATTTGCTCTGATCTTCAGCTGAACATTTGCCCCAATCCTTGATTTGTTCTAACTAGATCTGGGATCATCCTCAGCTAACCAAATGGATCCAGTTAAATCTGATTTTAACTGATATTTATTTGGTTTAATCCTCTTTCTCTTCATTATTATTTTCTGCAAAATAGATATTTAAGACAAGGAAATTAGCAGATTTATTACACGATAAATGTAGGAGTGTAATGAAAAGAATACAAAATATATGTACGATCACACCCCCATACCTATCTTTTGCTCGTTCTCGAGCAAATTAACAAAACTAAACCAAAGATTATTAGACCACTTTTGCAGGTTACGCGATTGCACTGAGCATGTGCAACAAGCCGTTAAACCTCTAGGTTTCCCCTAGAGGACGAGTTTTATACCGTAAGGGTTTTCAGTGGATTGCACCCACAAAATCCATAAAGAAAGAGTAACAAAGAGTTAGTATTTTCGAAAAGTATTTTGAAAGAGAAAATTATTTAAAATATTATTGTAAGATTTAAGTAATCTATAAGTTATAGGAAAACCGAATTTTTCATTCCTAAACTTAGTCTATATTCAAAAATTTGTTATCAATTAAAGTAAGGAGTCAAATTGTACTTCTCATCTACTCTATTACTTTACCCTAAGTCATATGCACCTTGTGACCGTGAAAATTTTGACTAAGGGTTCTTTAACTCTAACTCTTATGTCTTATATATATATATATATATATATATATATATATATGGTGGTATTATTTCTTAGTTCTATTAGGCTTTCTAATCTGCCCATATAACGAGCCTTTAATCGATGACTTCCAATCCAAACAGTCTCAGGGCACCGGTGAGAAAACACCTCAAAGACTTAAGGACTCGAGCAAACAAGGCCACAAAACTAAGGATTTTATTATATGAATCACTTTTAGGCGTGAATACTTATGCTTTATTAGGCACAAATACCCAGCTTAATCAGAGTATTTATATATATTTTTTTCTCAAACTTATCTAATCATCTTTCGCATAAATACTAAGGCTTGCTTAGATCAAAGCACCTAGCTAATCAATAATTAGATTTGTTTATCTTTTATTTTTTATTTTTTTTATTTTTTATTTTTTATTTTTTTAAGGCATAATAATCTTTATTTTTGAACCCTAAGTGTGCAAGTGTATGAAGTGTGCATATTTCATCAAGATAAAGATCAAGACTAAATTACTTTGACAAATTATCTTCCTACCCTTAAAAATCAAACAAATAATTTTATTTTGACCAAGTATAAGAAATCCTAATTTTGATTTTCCTATTCCTTAAAATTGACTTAATTTCTTATAAAAATATGTCAAAATATTGTTTCTATTTTTAAAAGTTTTTTAAAAGTAAAGAAAATGTTAAAAAAATTTATTTTTTAATAAAAAGAAAACCTAAGTTATGCTAGAACCCTCCTCCACACCTATCTCATGCATTGTTCTCATTGTATGAATTAATGCATGGATGCATGAAAAAGAAGAACGGGAAGGAAAATGCTACCTTAAGGTGGTGGTTCCGGTGGTGGTCTGATTGGTCCACGAAATGCGAGCCAATCGACTTTTCGTGGAGTTCGGAGGAACCCACCAGAAATCTCTCTTATATAACCCACTAAAATGATGTATATATGAACGGTTTTTATTAAAAATTTAACCCCATTTAATTTTCAAATTTCATAATCAATTTTGGAGTCAATTTTGTCAGCCGCCTTGTCTCAAATGGAGTGTGAAAAGATAGAATGATTGACTTGGACTTAGGAAGTACGGGAACTAATACCGACTCAGGAAAGTGACTTAAGTCAAGTAAAGGTTCAGGAGTCGAGATCGGTTCAGGAAGTGGTCCAAATCAAGAAGTTGAAACTCAAGTCCACATTCATTTTCCCACAATGGAATGTGACTTAATATTAGTGATTCAAGTTCAAGAATGACAGGTGTGTGAATCAAAATTAACTCTAAAATATTACTCAAGTCGGGTAACAAAACAGGAGTCAATATTAATTCAGGAATTTGAACTGAACCACAAAATTGAGAGTCTAGGTCACATTTCTTATTGAGTTCAATTTCATTAAAATGAGAACTTGTCAATTTATCAATGGGACTTTCAAAAGTATGAAATTGGTCAAGTTCAATATGATGATCATCAAAGATGGGCGATTCAATTTCATTATGAATTGGCACAAGATCCAATGTTGACTCGGGAAAAAGATTGAAATCAGGTGAAGACACCGGAGTCATAATTGAATCAGGAAGTAGAATTGAATCACTAAGTTGAGGTTCATGATCATATTCATTCTCAAGTTCAATTTCAGAAAAGGGATAACTTGCCAAACTGTTAATGTCACTTTCAAAATTTAGAGTTTGGGCAAGTTCAAATAATTGTGCTGAAATGGAACCTTGTTTTCCAAAACAACATGACTCTTCGGCTCTAACAGAATGGTTAGCGACATCAGAACTGGCCAAACGGTGAGATTGTAGAGTTTAGACCATCATATCTATGTCATGATTACGAGCGTTTTGAGCCTGAGTCATGGCTTCAAGCATCTTTTTATAATGATTGGTTCATCGTTTTGTTGCAATTGGTCTTGAAAAGATGAAGTGTTGTTTTAGAATTGGTGGTGAAATTGTGAGTCTATCAGATTTTGTGATTGTTGTTTGACTCACGCATGCTCATTTCCAAAATTGATAGTTTTCTATTTTGGACTGGTAGAACTGAGTATGAATCTTGGAAATATTGTGGACAAGGTGGATAAGGAGGACAAGTTGGTTGAAAATTGGACTCAGGGGAGGTGAATCCCCATTGACTCTGTGAAGAGTTGAAATTATTCTGAAAATTATGGTCATAAGATTGGGGGCATGAGTTATATTGATTTGGATAAGACCAATCCGGCACGCTATGTTAGTTAAAGTTATGAAATATCAGGTTGGTAATATCCGAAAAAGAGGTTGGTGTGCAATATGGATTACCATTAAAATTGGAAAAAGCCATATCATACAAGAAATGTCAAAAAAAAAAAGAAAGAAAAACAAACAAATAAGCAAATAAATAAAAAAATTCTAAACTAAGTTAGGGTAGACCTTTGACCTAGACAACTCCTAACTAATTAGACTGTCCACAGGAGGTATATTGCAGACTTTGACCACAAGCTAATCAGCCAGGTCAGGGCAAGATTAGTGGGAGGTATTCGCGCAAAAGCGACGGGCCTAATTAAGTCAAACCACCAGCCTTTGGGGTTTCGCCCCTCAATCCCTTTCCTTAGACACTGATTTGGCAAGAGTCAAATTCTAACACCTTCCCCCTTAGGATAATCTCCTAATTGAGTCCGAGATGTCCCTAGGGCCAACGTCTACTCAGTTTTAGTTAGGCTTGGGTTAGTGAGTGAAGAGATTATTTATGAGCTAAGGGAGGGTAATGACTTCCCTACCTTATCTTGTTTATAGGATAAACCCTTAAGATTGATTGTGCAAGGTGTGCAGGATAAAGAAAAGTAACATTCAACAAGCAAATAATTACTCAAGAATGTTTCCTAAACTATATGCCATGCAAACGTACCTTTTGCTCTAGCACTCTTCAACAGTAATGTAAAATGTAAACGAATTAGACACGTGCCTAAATGCAAAGTTTAAACCATTTTTAGCATTTAACAAACATCATTTTACTGTTGAGGTTAGAAAGTAAATACAGTGAGACAAACAAGAAAATAGATAGCTACAGATATTAAACCTTGCACTACAACCAACCTGCAAAAAATACAGGTTAGTAATTCACTCAGATTGCCACAGGAATGTAGCAAATCTGAGGGCTTCTTGGCTCTGCTTTCTTGAGCAGAGTCCAAGGTCACTTATATGTTCACTGTAGCAAAAATTTCATGTTGTCAAACCTGTACACCAAGAACAAAAAAAAAGTTAACCAAAATGTAAATCTAAAAAGAGAATAATTTACCGTCCCTCTTCGGCAACGGCACCAAAATTTGATTGAGGTTGGACCTGCATATAAAATACAGTATTTCAGATTTTAAGATTAAAGAGTGCAAGTTACTCAATTCTACCGCTATAGCAAGTGGCTATGCGGGTCGTGATTCACAAGGAGGGGCTAGCGATGGAAGCTTTTTAGTAAGTTCTCTTTTAGGCTACAAAGTATGGTTAAAGTTCTTCTTTAGTTCTTTAAAAGAAAAAAAGGAAAATTTGGTTAAAGTTGAATTAGGAAGAAGATGGTAGATTAAGAAGATGGAGAAACTAGAAGTGATATGTACAAAGAAATCGAAATGAGTGATGAAAGAGTTGGGTGTTGTTGGTGTTGGTGATCTAAACTAAAGAAATAAAAGAAAAGAAAGAAAAGATTAAAGAAATACTTACCTCCTCTGGTTGATGACTTACCTGAAACCCTTGCATGTTCTATCTTGCTTCATAGGCGTTCAACGCATAAAACATAAGATCGAGCTCAGTCCCCATTCACATTACATCATCAAGACGAACAAGAATGAAATGATATGGAATCTTGAGGAGGAGAACATCATCATGTAATATCGTTGGCACTTACACAAACATGGCTATACTGATGCTTCTAGATTCACTTGAATACTCATCATAACCAAAGAGGAAAAGTAGAAAGAAGAAGAAGAAAACAAAAGTAAAGACAAACATAAAAAAATTACCTTTTAATGCTTGCAGAAACGATGGAAGAAAGGAGGAGGTACATCAGTGTCACTCTCAACATAAGCCTCTCTCTTACTTACATGAATCTCAGTCTAAACTATACTTACAAAGAAATAAAAATTACTTGAAAAGAAAATAAAAACCTATACTAAAAAGAATGAAAACGTGGACTAAATTCTATCTCTGCCTGGTCGTTCCCTTTTGCCTTTGAGATTGCAAGTATTTATAAAAGAAATGCAGAGGTTAGAGGAGTATGAAGATAGGAAAAGCTGACTTTTTCTGAATTTGAATCCTCCCCTTATCTCCAAACTTGATTTGATGTGAATATTCAGTTCTGATCTGCAGTTTGTTGGCCTGTTGATTGCTGAATAGCACTTATCAAATGACAGAATTAGAAATAGTGATCAACATAAGAGTTGTAGCCCTGTACATCTGCTTTCTGGATTATCTTGAATCATCAGATTTGAGATTCGGTAGCGAAAGTTATGATTTAAATACTAAATATATCCAGTCAGAATCTGAGTCAAACTTTCTTCATCTCATCCGTTGATCTTCTCTCTATCCATTTATCTCTCTGTATTTGATATTATATCTTTAGCTAACCAAAATGAATTTATAGAAATCTGAATTTTATCGGTTTTCATTTGATGTTATCTTTCTGATTTGCTCTGACCTTCAGCTGAATATTTGCCCCAATCCTTGATTTGTTCTAACTAGATCTGGGATCATCCTCATCTAACCAAATAGATCCAGTTAAATCTGATTTTAACTGATATTTGTTTGGTTTAATTATCTTTCTCTTCATTATTATCTTCTGCAAAATAGATATTTAAGACAAGGAAATTAGCAGATTTATTACACGATAAATGTAGGAGTGTAATGAAAAGAATACAAAATATATGTACCATCTGAAAGTACACCTAGAGGGGGGGTGAATAGGTGTAAATGCTAATCTAAGGCTAAATGCAAACTCTAATGCTCTAAAAGCGGAAGCTAATGCAAGTGTTGGACAAACTAATACAATTCAACAAGTATAGCCGAATTCCCCTTGCGAGGCTCTGAACTAACTCCTCTTGATTCCCCTTAAAATGGGTTGAGGTGCTATGTGAAGCTCTTGTTGGATGAGTATAAGTTAGGCACACACACACAAGCAATCCAAGCAATCAAGGATATAGCAATACAATGCACACAATTAAGCCAAGCAAGTATAGATGAATTGCAATAGAAATATATGCAAGGCAATATGAAACAATGCTCAAAACACAAGCAAGTATATATGATGATATGAATGGATGATGCTTGCACAAATGTAAAAAGAGTAGAGTTGAGAGAAATTGGATCAAACGCAAAGACCAAGATGTGTTTCGAGGTTCGAGCCCCTAGCTCTACATCCCCGCCTACACCACCGTGTAGGATTTCCCAATCCACTATAGGAGTACCAAACTCCTCTCTCAACCTTACAAAGCCACCGAGGCTATACAACCACAATCCACACCTCTACCGAAGAGGTATACGGCCCGTAGCCGAAATACAACAAACCCACAACCTCTACCGAAGAGGCTCACAACAAACTCAATCACCCGATCACCTCTACCTAAGAGGGATTCACAAATAACAAGGGTGTTTTACAATAAAGAGGTTTACAACAACAACCTCAAACACTTCTCTTTCTTTTTCTCTTTTCTTTTTCCACACAAAACAAAGATCCTAATAACTTAGGATAGAAGATATAGCTCAAGTGGAAACTAAGTGTTTTGGAAACAAGCAACAAAGAAAAATACTTGGGAAAATTCTTGCCAAAAGATATAGAATGAAAATCAACACAAATATCCCAAATCCTATTTTCTTTGATTTTCCAAAAACACAAAACAAATAAAGATGAATCACTTTTAGCACTTAAACTCTTTTGAAAACACTTTTAAAACAATGAAAAAGATCTGGAAAAACTAGCACAAAAATCTTAACCAAAAACTCCAAACAATGGGGTTTATATAGCCCCTATACAAAACTAGCCGTTAGGCTGACGTGTCAGCCTGACAGGCGGTCGGTCGACTGGCCGGTCGACCGTCCAACGGCTATTTTTGACCGTTGACAGCTGCCGGTCGACTGGTCGGTCGACTGGTAACAACCCGAGACCAAACCTGTTTCAGTACAGTCAACTGGCCGGTCGACTGGCCGACGTGCACAGTTTTGTGCACGTCCGGTCGACTGGTCGGTCGACTGGCCGCTTGGTGATTATCAAATTGATGTGTGCGCCGTATTAGAGAATTGTCATCCCGGCAACGGCGCCAAAAATTGATTAGACGAGAGAGGTGTACTTACTTATTATGTGTATAGAATGTATTTGATGTACCCTTTCTTGTCTCCGCTATAGCACAAGGCTATACCGAGTCGGATCTCAGGGAGAGCTCGCGATAGAAGCTTTAAACGTTAGGTTGTGAAGTGATAAAACTAGTAGTCTTCTCTTGATTATAAACTTAGTGATGCAAAAGAAACTAAAGAAGATGGATATGTTCATGTGGAAGTCGTTGGAAAAGAAATCAAGAATTGGTTGTGGTATTCACAAGAAAAGAACAAGAAACTTAAAGAAAGCTATCCAAGACTAGATTACCTTGCTAGCTTGCCAAAGCTTACCAATCTCCTTGATAGCAAATGCTTTGCCTAATGTTGTCACTCCATAGGCTTAGAATTCCTCTCACGTGTTGACCTAATTACTTTCTCATTTGCAAGATGGTGGTTTAACCATCGGAGAAGAGAAGATCATACACTTGCAAGATTAACAAAAGCAATCACCCATGAGTAGTGAAGTGGCTAAGCTAGTGGTAAACTAGTACATGGAATGAAAATTAGCTACAAGAAGCCATTAGAAAAATACAAGACATGAAAGTAAATTGCAAGAAGTAAACAAAGCAATAAGGAAAGCAATTAAAGAATGCAAGAAACTAGAATCAAACTCAAGTAGAGGAATGGAGGATGGATCAATCCTTGCATAGCTTCAAGTTGTCACCCTTGATTACACAAGCTCTCTCCCTCACAATCACTCTCTTTTGTAATGAAATCTAGGGATAGAGAAGAGAGATCTAAAGAAAGAAAACTAGAGAAAAACAACTAAAAATTACAAACCCTAAACTAATCTCCTCTCTTCTCTGATCAGTTTTTGTACGCAGGTCTTCATGGAGTATTTATAGCATGGATGAGAACCTTCGAGAGCCTAGTTTGTTGGCGCAAAATCTGAGATCCAACGGCCCGGATTTTGCGGTGGGGGCGCGGCATGGCGCGGCACTTTGGAGTCCGTTGGCTAACAACTTTCTGGTGGAGATTAGTTACAAGGTTGTTAGCCACGTGGTATATCTAGAATCTTCGTTTGTTGCGCGGATTTCTCTGGATCTGGATTTGAATTTGGCTTTATCTTTAATCGTGATTAATCACTTAATTAGTGTTAATTAAGTGATTATTTGGATATCTCTCCATTAAGCATGTACCTGCAAATATGTAGAGAAGAGGAGTAAAAATCACATATTTATTTGTAATATGCATGGGAGTTATGATGTAAAATATGCACTTTTGTGTATTAATCACACCCCCACACTTATTCTTTTGCTCGTCCCGAGCAAAACAAAGAAAAAGAAAATCTATACTACCAGTTTATTACACCACTTTCGCAGGTGACGCGATTGCACTGAGCATGTGCAACAAGCCGTTAAACCTCTAGGTTACCCTAGAGGAGGAGTGTTGTCTCCTGAGGGTTTTCAGCGGATTACACCCACAAAATCCATAAAGAAAAGAAGACAAATGTTAGTATTTTGAAAATGCATTTTGAATAAGAGACATGTTTACGAACTATTTTTGCAAAAATATAAGTGATCCTAGGTCATAAGTCCACCTATAATCATTCTTCCTTAAACTTAGTATCCATGCAAGATCTTGTTTTTAATTAAGGTAAGAATTCAAAATTGGATTGAATATTTTATCTTTCATAAAACCTAGATAATGTGCACACCGTGCTCGTGAAAATTTCTGGGATTTCAACTCCAACCATAATGCCATTTATTTATTTATATATATATATATTTTTTTTATACTTTTTTTTCTTCCCTTAGTTTAGGCTTTCTAGTCTACCCTTGTAACGAGCCTTTAACCGATGACTCCCAAACCAGACGGTCTTAGGGCACCAGATGAGAAAACATCCCTCGGGTTTAAGGTCTCGAGTAGAAAAGGCCACAAAACTAAGGGGGATTATTTATTATCACCGTTAGGCGTGAATAATCATGCTTCTTGAGGCATAATTATCCAGCTTAATAAGTGAGATCACCGTTAGGCGTGAGTAACCATGCTTCTTGAGGCATAGTTATCCAGCTTAATAAGTGATCTTTTATTTATATATATATATATATTTTTTTTTCTTTTTTTTATTTATATGGCATTTTTGGTCTTTGTCTCCATCCCAAGAAATGTGTAAGTGTGAAGTGCATATTATCTAAGGCAAAAAATTCAAGATAAGAATATCTCACCATTTTACTTACTTAGCCTATAATTTCCAACAAGATCTATTACTTCAACTAGGTTTAAGATGTCATAATTAAGGCTTTCTTAATTTCTAAGATACATCTTAATTTTCTTAAAAATAGAACAAAACTTTGTCTCTTATTTCAAAAAGTTTTTATTTTTTTTTTATATTTTTATTTTTTTTTATTTTCTAAAAGAAAGAAAGTCTAGAAACTCTAAAAGAAGTGTAAAAGAAAGAACATCTAAAAACTCTATGTTAGTAAACCTCCCCCACACTTATTTCATGCATTGTCCTCAATGCATAATGATATATGTATGCATGAAACAAAATGAAGAGGGAAGTGAAAAAATTACCTTAAGGTGGTGGTTCCGGTGGTGGTCGGATTGGTCCACGGAACATGGCCCAATCAGCTTGTCGTTGGGTTTTCAGAAACCACCAAAAATCACAGAAATATGACCCATAAAAATGATGCATGCGTGTGTGCTCTTAATTATATACATGACCACCCCATCTAATTTCAAGATTTTCCTAATAATTTCAGAGTCATTTTCATCAAACTCCTTGTCCCAGAATGATAAAACAATTGACTTGGACTCGGAAAGGAACACCGACTCAGGGAAGTGAATGAAGTCAAGATAAGGTTCAGGAGTCGGAATGGATTTAGGAATTGGGTCCAAGTCAAGAAATGTCAACTCAAGTCCACAATCATTGTCCAACAATGGGATGTGACCTAATATGGGTGATATCTCTTTACTTCCAATATTAAGGAATTCAAGCTCATCGCCATACAATTCTTCAAAACTTAAGTCAAAATCTTCTGATAGAATTGTACAATCAGTTTCAGAAGTAAAGAGATCGAGAAAATCAAGGTCACATTTCTCATTGAGTTCAATTCCACAAAATGGAGAACTTGCCAGAATGTCAATGGAATCTTCAGAGGTGTAAAATTGGGCAAGTGCAATATGATCCTCAAAGATGGGTGATTCAACTTCATTGTGAATTAGGAAAGGATCCAAGGTTGACTCCGGGAAAGAATTAAAGTGAGGTAAAGATACCGGAGTCATTATGGAATCAGGAAGAAGGATTGAATCACTAAGTTGAGGTTCAAGATCACATTCCTCATGTAGTTCAATTAAATGTGGAGAACTTGCCAATTTATCATGGAATTTTCAGAAGTATGGAATTGGCCAAGTTCTATGTGATCATCATAAAAGATTGGTGATTCAATTTCACAATGGATAGGAAATGGATCCAATTTTGACTTGGGAAATGAATTGAAATCAGGTAAGGATATGGAAGTCATGATTGAATCTGGAAGTAGATTGGAATCATCAAGTGAAAGTTCAGGATCAAAATCATGTTCCAGTTCAATTTCAGAAAAAGGAAACTTGCCAAATTATCAATTGGATCAGAAGTGTGGACAAGTTCAGGTAAGTGTGCTGAAATTGAATCTGGACTTCCAAGACTACATGACTCTTTGGATTTAGAGTGGCTAGTGACATTAGAAAGAGGATGAGAATGAAGAGTTTGGATCATCAATTCTATGTCACGATTCCTAGCATTTTGAGCATTGGTCATGTCTTCAAGCATCTTTCCATAATCGATGATTTCATTGTTTTGATGGAAAGAGGAAGTGTTGTCTTGGCAGTCATGAAATTGTGAGTCAGAAATGTGTGATGATGGAAAAGTGGACTCACACAAGAAATCATTACTCGTTTCTATGGAAAATGGTTGTTCATTATGAAGCGGTGGAACTGAGTAAGATTCTTGAGAATATGGTGGAATTGGAGAGACAAATGGTTTTTGAAGTTGTTGCTCAACTCTCAGTAAATTGGCTTCTATACTCCTTTGCAACTCAGATTTTTCTTCAAAGGAGGTTCAGAAAAAGGAGTATATGAAGTGGACTCAGGAAATGAATATGGTGGACAAGGTGAATATGGTGGACAAGGATTTTGATAATTTGACTCGGGGTACTGGAATCCCCAATTACTCGGTAAAGAGTTGAAATTATTTTGGACATTATAATTATTAGATGGGGGGTATGGGTCGTAGTGATTCGGATAAGGCCAACCCGATGTATGTGGTTGGTGCATATTATAAAACACCGGGTTGGAATTATCTGAATATGGTGTGTGTGTGACATAAGGATTATGATGGAAAGAATTGTAATTGTAAGCCATATCACACAATCACAAACAAACAAACAAACAAACAAACAAACAAAAGAAGAAAAGAAAAAAAATTCTAACCTAAGTTAGGGTAGACTTAGACCTAGACGACTCCTAACAAATAGATCGTCCACGGGAGGTTCAGTGTAGACTCTAACCACAAGCTAATCAGCCAGGGAAGGGTAAGGTTGGTGGGAGGTTTTCCGTCCGGAGACGTTCCTTAATTAAGTAACCAGCAACCTTCGGGCTTTCGACCCTCAACCCTTTCCTAGACACTGATTTTGCAAGAGTTAAATTCCAACACTTTTCCCCCTTAGGATAATCTCCTAAGTGAGTCCGGATGTCCCTAGGGCCAATGTCTATCAATTTTATTTACAAGCTTAGGATTGTGAGTATGTGGGGAAAATGATTTCCGGGCTAAGGAAAGGGTAATGACCTCCCCCACCTTATGTTATTTACAGGAATTGCCCTTAGAATTAATTGTGCAAGTGTACGATATAGAAACAAACAAGGTTCACTCCAAGTAAGAAAAATCAAACAAAGAGTGAGTCTTAGTCTATATGCAATGAATCACGTACCTTGTCCCACGCACTCTTCAACAGTAAATTTAAAGTAATTGAAAGACACGTGCCTATAATGCAAGATGTCTAACAATTTTTTAGCAATTATCAACCAATTTCTTACTGTTGAATTAATTAACAGGAATACAGTGAAGTATACAGGAAATGAAGTATATAGGAAGCAGTATCTTGCAGAGCAGAAGCCCCTGCAAAAATTTGGTTAGAAGTGCACTCTGTTGTGCCGCGTTTCCACGGCAAAGCTTGTGGATCCGCGGCACTCCAGAGGGATCCTGGGCTCTGCTTTCTTGAGCAGAGGCCCAGGTCCACTTATATGATTCTTCTGTGCAAATATTTCTGAATCTTCAACCTGTACCTGCAACAGAGAAGATATATCGTTTAGTTTCTCACTTTTAAAAAAAATACCGTCGCTCTCCCCGGCAACGGCGCCATTTTGATTATCAAATTGATGTGTGCGCCGTATTAGAGAATTGTCATCCCCGGCAACGGCGCCAAAAATTGATTAGACGAGAGAGGTGTACTTACTTATTATGTGTATAGAATGTATTTGATGTACCCTTTCTTGTCTCCGCTATAGCACAAGGCTATACCGAGTCGGATCTCAGGGAGAGCTCGCGATAGAAGCTTTAAACGTTAGGTTGTGAAGTGATAAAACTAGTAGTCTTCTCTTGATTATAAACTTAGTGATGCAAAAGAAACTAAAAGAAGATGGATATGTTCATGTGGAAGTCGTTGGAAAAGAAATCAAGAATTGGTTGTGGTATTCACAAGAAAAGAACAAGAAACTTAAAGAAAGCTATCCAAGACTAGATTACCTTGCTAGCTTGCCAAAGCTTACCAATCTCCTTGATAGCAAATGCTTTGCCTAATGTTGTCACTCCATAGGCTTAGAATTCCTCTCACGTGTTGACCTAATTACTTTCTCATTTGCAAGATGGTGGTTTAACCATCGGAGAAGAGAAGATCATACACTTGCAAGATTAACAAAAGCAATCACCCATGAGTAGTGAAGTGGCTAAGCTAGTGGTAAACTAGTACATGGAATGAAAATTAGCTACAAGAAGCCATTAGAAAAATACAAGACATGAAAGTAAATTGCAAGAAGTAAACAAAGCAATAAGGAAAGCAATTAAAGAATGCAAGAAACTAGAATCAAACTCAAGTAGAGGAATGGAGGATGGATCAATCCTTGCATAGCTTCAAGTTGTCACCCTTGATTACACAAGCTCTCTCCCTCACAATCACTCTCTTTTGTAATGAAATCTAGGGATAGAGAAGAGAGATCTAAAGAAAGAAAACTAGAGAAAAACAACTAAAAATTACAAACCCTAAACTAATCTCCTCTCTTCTCTGATCAGTTTTTGTACGCAGGTCTTCATGGAGTATTTATAGCATGGATGAGAACCTTCGAGAGCCTAGTTTGTTGGCGCAAAATCTGAGATCCAACGGCCCGGATTTTGCGGTGGGGGCGCGGCATGGCGCGGCACTTTGGAGTCCGTTGGCTAACAACTTTCTGGTGGAGATTAGTTACAAGGTTGTTAGCCACGTGGTATATCTAGAATCTTCGTTTGTTGCGCGGATTTCTCTGGATCTGGATTTGAATTTGGCTTTATCTTTAATCGTGATTAATCACTTAATTAGTGTTAATTAAGTGATTATTTGGATATCTCTCCATTAAGCATGTACCTGCAAATATGTAGAGAAGAGGAGTAAAAATCACATATTTATTTGTAATATGCATGGGAGTTATGATGTAAAATATGCACTTTTGTGTATTAATCACACCCCCACACTTATTCTTTTGCTCGTCCCGAGCAAAACAAAGAAAAAGAAAATCTATACTACCAGTTTATTACACCACTTTAGCAGGTGACGCGATTGCACTGAGCATGTGCAACAAGCCGTTAAACCTCTAGGTTACCCTAGAGGAGGAGTGTTGTCTCCTGAGGGTTTTCAGCGGATTACACCCACAAAATCCATAAAGAAAAGAAGACAAATGTTAGTATTTTGAAAATGCATTTTGAATAAGAGACATGTTTACGAACTATTTTTGCAAAAATATAAGTGATCCTAGGTCATAAGTCCACCTATAATCATTCTTCCTTAAACTTAGTATCCATGCAAGATCTTATTTTTAATTAAGGTAAGAATTCAAAATTGGATTGAATATTTTATCTTTCATAAAACCTAGATAATGTGCACACCGTGCTCGTGAAAATTTCTGGGATTTCAACTCCAACCATAATGCCATTTATTTATTTATATATATATATATATTTTTTTTATACTTTTTTTTCTTCCCTTAGTTTAGGCTTTCTAGTCTACCCTTGTAACGAGCCTTTAACCGATGACTCCCAAACCAGACGGTCTTAGGGCACCAGATGAGAAAACATCCCTCGGGTTTAAGGTCTCGAGTAGAAAAGGCCACAAAACTAAGGGGGATTATTTATTATCACCGTTAGGCGTGAATAATCATGCTTCTTGAGGCATAATTATCCAGCTTAATAAGTGAGATCACCGTTAGGCGTGAGTAACCATGCTTCTTGAGGCATAGTTATCCAGCTTAATAAGTGATCTTTTATTTATATATATATATATATTTTTTTTTCTTTTTTTTTTATTTATATGGCATTTTTGGTCTTTGTCTCCATCCCAAGAAATGTGTAAGTGTGAAGTGCATATTATCTAAGGCAAAAAATTCAAGATAAGAATATCTCACCAATTTTACTTACTTAGCCTATAATTTCCAACAAGATCTATTACTTCAACTAGGTTTAAGATGTCATAATTAAGGCTTTCTTAATTTCTAAGATACATCTTAATTTTCTTAAAATAGAACAAAACTTTGTCTCTTATTTCAAAAAGTTTTTATTTTTTTTTATATTTTTATTTTTTTATTTTCTAAAAGAAAGAAAGTCTAGAAACTCTAAAGAAGTGTAAAAGAAAGAACATCTAAAAACTCTATGTTAGTAAACCCTCCCCCACACTTATTTCATGCATTGTCCTCAATGCATAATGATATATGTATGCATGAAACAAAATGAAGAGGGAAGTGAAAAAATTACCTTAAGGTGGTGGTTCCGGTGGTGGTCGGATTGGTCCACGGAACATGGCCCAATCAGCTTGTCGTTGGGTTTTCAGAAACCCACCAAAAATCACAGAAATATGACCCATAAAAATGATGCATGCGTGTGTGCTCTTAATTATATACATGACCACCCCATCTAATTTCAAGATTTTCCTAATAATTTCAGAGTCATTTTCATCAAACTCCTTGTCCCAGAATGATAAAACAATTGACTTGGACTCGGAAAGGAACACCGACTCAGGGAAGTGAATGAAGTCAAGATAAGGTTCAGGAGTCGGAATGGATTTAGGAATTGGGTCCAAGTCAAGAAATGTCAACTCAAGTCCACAATCATTGTCCAACAATGGGATGTGACCTAATATGGGTGATATCTCTTTACTTCCAATATTAAGGAATTCAAGCTCATCGCCATACAATTCTTCAAAACTTAAGTCAAAATCTTCTGATAGAATTGTACAATCAGTTTCAGAAGTAAAGAGATCGAGAAAATCAAGGTCACATTTCTCATTGAGTTCAATTCCACAAAATGGAGAACTTGCCAGAATGTCAATGGAATCTTCAGAGGTGTAAAATTGGGCAAGTGCAATATGATCCTCAAAGATGGGTGATTCAACTTCATTGTGAATTAGGAAAGGATCCAAGGTTGACTCCGGGAAAGAATTAAAGTGAGGTAAAGATACCGGAGTCATTATGGAATCAGGAAGAAGGATTGAATCACTAAGTTGAGGTTCAAGATCACATTCCTCATGTAGTTCAATTAAATGTGGAGAACTTGCCAATTTATCAATGGAATTTTCAGAAGTATGGAATTGGCCAAGTTCTATGTGATCATCATAAAAGATTGGTGATTCAATTTCACAATGGATAGGAAATGGATCCAATTTTGACTTGGGAAATGAATTGAAATCAGGTAAGGATATGGAAGTCATGATTGAATCTGGAAGTAGATTGGAATCATCAAGTGAAAGTTCAGGATCAAAATCATGTTCCAGTTCAATTTCAGAAAAAGGAAAACTTGCCAAATTATCAATTGGATCAGAAGTGTGGACAAGTTCAGGTAAGTGTGCTGAAATTGAATCTGGACTTCCAAGACTACATGACTCTTTGGATTTAGAGTGGCTAGTGACATTAGAAAGAGGATGAGAATGAAGAGTTTGGATCATCAATTCTATGTCACGATTCCTAGCATTTTGAGCATTGGTCATGTCTTCAAGCATCTTTCCATAATCGATGATTTCATTGTTTTGATGGAAAGAGGAAGTGTTGTCTTGGCAGTCATGAAATTGTGAGTCAGAAATGTGTGATGATGGAAAAGTGGACTCACACAAGAAATCATTACTCGTTTCTATGGAAAATGGTTGTTCATTATGAAGCGGTGGAACTGAGTAAGATTCTTGAGAATATGGTGGAATTGGAGAGACAAATGGTTTTTGAAGTTGTTGCTCAACTCTCAGTAAATTGGCTTCTATACTCCTTTGCAACTCAGATTTTTCTTCAAAGGGAGGTTCAGAAAAAGGAGTATATGAAGTGGACTCAGGAAATGAATATGGTGGACAAGGTGAATATGGTGGACAAGGATTTTGATAATTTGACTCGGGGTACTGGAATCCCCAATTACTCGGTAAAGAGTTGAAATTATTTTGGACATTATAATTATTAGATGGGGGGTATGGGTCGTAGTGATTCGGATAAGGCCAACCCGATGTATGTGGTTGGTGCATATTATAAAACACCGGGTTGGAATTATCTGAATATGGTGTGTGTGTGACATAAGGATTATGATGGAAAGAATTGTAATTGTAAGCCATATCACACAATCACAAACAAACAAACAAACAAACAAACAAACAAAAGAAGAAAAGAAAAAAAAATTCTAACCTAAGTTAGGGTAGACTTAGACCTAGACGACTCCTAACAAATAGATCGTCCACGGGAGGTTCAGTGTAGACTCTAACCACAAGCTAATCAGCCAGGGAAGGGTAAGGTTGGTGGGAGGTTTTCCGTCCGGAGACGTTCCTTAATTAAGTAACCAGCAACCTTCGGGCTTTCGACCCTCAACCCCTTTCCTAGACACTGATTTTGCAAGAGTTAAATTCCAACACTTTTCCCCCTTAGGATAATCTCCTAAGTGAGTCCGGATGTCCCTAGGGCCAATGTCTATCAAATTTTATTTACAAGCTTAGGATTGTGAGTATGTGGGGAAAATGATTTCCGGGCTAAGGAAAGGGTAATGACCTCCCCCACCTTATGTTATTTACAGGAATTGCCCTTAGAATTAATTGTGCAAGTGTACGATATAGAAACAAACAAGGTTCACTCCAAGTAAGAAAAATCAAACAAAGAGTGAGTCTTAGTCTATATGCAATGAATCACGTACCTTGTCCCACGCACTCTTCAACAGTAAATTTAAAGTAATTGAAAGACACGTGCCTATAATGCAAGATGTCTAACAATTTTTTAGCAATTATCAACCAATTTCTTACTGTTGAATTAATTAACAGGAATACAGTGAAGTATACAGGAAATGAAGTATATAGGAAGCAGTATCTTGCAGAGCAGAAGCCCCTGCAAAAATTTGGTTAGAAGTGCACTCTGTTGTGCCGCGTTTCCACGGCAAAGCTTGTGGATCCGCGGCACTCCAGAGGGATCCTGGGCTCTGCTTTCTTGAGCAGAGGCCCAGGTCCACTTATATGATTCTTCTGTGCAAATATTTCTGAATCTTCAACCTGTACCTGCAACAGAGAAGATATATCGTTTAGTTTCTCACTTTTAAAAAAAATACCGTCGCTCTCCCCGGCAACGGCGCCATTTTGATTATCAAATTGATGTGTGCGCCGTATTAGAGAATTGTCATCCCCGGCAACGGCGCCAAAAATTGATTAGACGAGAGAGGTGTACTTACTTATTATGTGTATAGAATGTATTTGATGTACCCTTTCTTGTCTCCGCTATAGCACAAGGCTATACCGAGTCGGATCTCAGGGAGAGCTCGCGATAGAAGCTTTAAACGTTAGGTTGTGAAGTGATAAAACTAGTAGTCTTCTCTTGATTATAAACTTAGTGATGCAAAAGAAACTAAAAGAAGATGGATATGTTCATGTGGAAGTCGTTGGAAAAGAAATCAAGAATTGGTTGTGGTATTCACAAGAAAAGAACAAGAAACTTAAAGAAAGCTATCCAAGACTAGATTACCTTGCTAGCTTGCCAAAGCTTACCAATCTCCTTGATAGCAAATGCTTTGCCTAATGTTGTCACTCCATAGGCTTAGAATTCCTCTCACGTGTTGACCTAATTACTTTCTCATTTGCAAGATGGTGGTTTAACCATCGGAGAAGAGAAGATCATACACTTGCAAGATTAACAAAAGCAATCACCCATGAGTAGTGAAGTGGCTAAGCTAGTGGTAAACTAGTACATGGAATGAAAATTAGCTACAAGAAGCCATTAGAAAAATACAAGACATGAAAGTAAATTGCAAGAAGTAAACAAAGCAATAAGGAAAGCAATTAAAGAATGCAAGAAACTAGAATCAAACTCAAGTAGAGGAATGGAGGATGGATCAATCCTTGCATAGCTTCAAGTTGTCACCCTTGATTACACAAGCTCTCTCCCTCACAATCACTCTCTTTTGTAATGAAATCTAGGGATAGAGAAGAGAGATCTAAAGAAAGAAAACTAGAGAAAAACAACTAAAAATTACAAACCCTAAACTAATCTCCTCTCTTCTCTGATCAGTTTTTGTACGCAGGTCTTCATGGAGTATTTATAGCATGGATGAGAACCTTCGAGAGCCTAGTTTGTTGGCGCAAAATCTGAGATCCAACGGCCCGGATTTTGCGGTGGGGGCGCGGCATGGCGCGGCACTTTGGAGTCCGTTGGCTAACAACTTTCTGGTGGAGATTAGTTACAAGGTTGTTAGCCACGTGGTATATCTAGAATCTTCGTTTGTTGCGCGGATTTCTCTGGATCTGGATTTGAATTTGGCTTTATCTTTAATCGTGATTAATCACTTAATTAGTGTTAATTAAGTGATTATTTGGATATCTCTCCATTAAGCATGTACCTGCAAATATGTAGAGAAGAGGAGTAAAATCACATATTTATTTGTAATATGCATGGGAGTTATGATGTAAAATATGCACTTTTGTGTATTAATCACACCCCCACACTTATTCTTTTGCTCGTCCCGAGCAAAACAAAGAAAAAGAAAATCTATACTACCAGTTTATTACACCACTTTCGCAGGTGACGCGATTGCACTGAGCATGTGCAACAAGCCGTTAAACCTCTAGGTTACCCTAGAGGAGGAGTGTTGTCTCCTGAGGGTTTTCAGCGGATTACACCCACAAAATCCATAAAGAAAAGAAGACAAATGTTAGTATTTTGAAAATGCATTTTGAATAAGAGACATGTTTACGAACTATTTTTGCAAAATATAAGTGATCCTAGGTCATAAGTCCACCTATAATCATTCTTCCTTAAACTTAGTATCCATGCAAGATCTTGTTTTTAATTAGGTAAGAATTCAAAATTGGATTGAATATTTTATCTTTCATAAAACCTAGATAATGTGCACACCGTGCTCGTGAAAATTTCTGGGATTTCAACTCCAACCATAATGCCATTTATTTATTTATATATATATATATATTTTTTTTATACTTTTTTTTCTTCCCTTAGTTTAGGCTTTCTAGTCTACCCTTGTAACGAGCCTTTAACCGATGACTCCCAAACCAGACGGTCTTAGGGCACCAGATGAGAAAACATCCCTCGGGTTTAAGGTCTCGAGTAGAAAAGGCCACAAAACTAAGGGGATTATTTATTATCACCGTTAGGCGTGAATAATCATGCTTCTTGAGGCATAATTATCCAGCTTAATAAGTGAGATCACCGTTAGGCGTGAGTAACCATGCTTCTTGAGGCATAGTTATCCAGCTTAATAAGTGATCTTTTATTTATATATATATATATATTTTTTTCTTTTTTTTTTATTTATATGGCATTTTTGGTCTTTGTCTCCATCCCAAGAAATGTGTAAGTGTGAAGTGCATATTATCTAAGGCAAAAAATTCAAGATAAGAATATCTCACCATTTTACTTACTTAGCCTATAATTTCCAACAAGATCTATTACTTCAACTAGGTTTAAGATGTCATAATTAAGGCTTTCTTAATTTCTAAGATACATCTTAATTTTCTTAAAAATAGAACAAAACTTTGTCTCTTATTTCAAAAAGTTTTTATTTTTTTTATATTTTTATTTTTTTTATTTTCTAAAAGAAAGAAAGTCTAGAAACTCTAAAGAAGTGTAAAAGAAAGAACATCTAAAAACTCTATGTTAGTAAACCCTCCCCACACTTATTTCATGCATTGTCCTCAATGCATAATGATATATGTATGCATGAAACAAAATGAAGAGGGAAGTGAAAAAATTACCTTAAGGTGGTGGTTCCGGTGGTGGTCGGATTGGTCCACGGAACATGGCCCAATCAGCTTGTCGTTGGGTTTCAGAAACCCACCAAAAATCACAGAAATATGACCCATAAAAATGATGCATGCGTGTGTGCTCTTAATTATATACATGACCACCCCATCTAATTTCAAGATTTTCCTAATAATTTCAGAGTCATTTTCATCAAACTCCTTGTCCCAGAATGATAAAACAATTGACTTGGACTCGGAAAGGAACACCGACTCAGGGAAGTGAATGAAGTCAAGATAAGGTTCAGGAGTCGGAATGGATTTAGGAATTGGGTCCAAGTCAAGAAATGTCAACTCAAGTCCACAATCATTGTCCAACAATGGGATGTGACCTAATATGGGTGATATCTCTTTACTTCCAATATTAAGGAATTCAAGCTCATCGCCATACAATTCTTCAAAACTTAAGTCAAAATCTTCTGATAGAATTGTACAATCAGTTTCAGAAGTAAAGAGATCGAGAAAATCAAGGTCACATTTCTCATTGAGTTCAATTCCACAAAATGGAGAACTTGCCAGAATGTCAATGGAATCTTCAGAGGTGTAAAATTGGGCAAGTGCAATATGATCCTCAAAGATGGGTGATTCAACTTCATTGTGAATTAGGAAAGGATCCAAGGTTGACTCCGGGAAAGAATTAAAGTGAGGTAAAGATACCGGAGTCATTATGGAATCAGGAAGAAGGATTGAATCACTAAGTTGAGGTTCAAGATCACATTCCTCATGTAGTTCAATTAAATGTGGAGAACTTGCCAATTTATCAATGGAATTTTCAGAAGTATGGAATTGGCCAAGTTCTATGTGATCATCATAAAAGATTGGTGATTCAATTTCACAATGGATAGGAAATGGATCCAATTTTGACTTGGGAAATGAATTGAAATCAGGTAAGGATATGGAAGTCATGATTGAATCTGGAAGTAGATTGGAATCATCAAGTGAAAGTTCAGGATCAAATCATGTTCCAGTTCAATTTCAGAAAAAGAAAACTTGCCAAATTATCAATTGGATCAGAAGTGTGGACAAGTTCAGGTAAGTGTGCTGAAATTGAATCTGGACTTCCAAGACTACATGACTCTTTGGATTTAGAGTGGCTAGTGACATTAGAAAGAGGATGAGAATGAAGAGTTTGGATCATCAATTCTATGTCACGATTCCTAGCATTTTGAGCATTGGTCATGTCTTCAAGCATCTTTCCATAATCGATGATTTCATTGTTTTGATGGAAAGAGGAAGTGTTGTCTTGGCAGTCATGAAATTGTGAGTCAGAAATGTGTGATGATGGAAAAGTGGACTCACACAAGAAATCATTACTCGTTTCTATGGAAAATGGTTGTTCATTATGAAGCGGTGGAACTGAGTAAGATTCTTGAGAATATGGTGGAATTGGAGAGACAAATGGTTTTTGAAGTTGTTGCTCAACTCTCAGTAAATTGGCTTCTATACTCCTTTGCAACTCAGATTTTTCTTCAAAGGGAGGTTCAGAAAAAGGAGTATATGAAGTGGACTCAGGAAATGAATATGGTGGACAAGGTGAATATGGTGGACAAGGATTTTGATAATTTGACTCGGGGTACTGGAATCCCCAATTACTCGGTAAAGAGTTGAAATTATTTTGGACATTATAATTATTAGATGGGGGGTATGGGTCGTAGTGATTCGGATAAGGCCAACCCGATGTATGTGGTTGGTGCATATTATAAAACACCGGGTTGGAATTATCTGAATATGGTGTGTGTGTGACATAAGGATTATGATGGAAAGAATTGTAATTGTAAGCCATATCACACAATCACAAACAAACAAACAAACAAACAAACAAACAAAAGAAGAAAAGAAAAAAAAATTCTAACCTAAGTTAGGGTAGACTTAGACCTAGACGACTCCTAACAAATAGATCGTCCACGGGAGGTTCAGTGTAGACTCTAACCACAAGCTAATCAGCCAGGGAAGGGTAAGGTTGGTGGGAGGTTTTCCGTCCGGAGACGTTCCTTAATTAAGTAACCAGCAACCTTCGGGCTTTCGACCCTCAACCCCTTTCCTAGACACTGATTTTGCAAGAGTTAAATTCCAACACTTTTCCCCCTTAGGATAATCTCCTAAGTGAGTCCGGATGTCCCTAGGGCCAATGTCTATCAAATTTTATTTACAAGCTTAGGATTGTGAGTATGTGGGGAAAATGATTTCCGGGCTAAGGAAAGGGTAATGACCTCCCCCACCTTATGTTATTTACAGGAATTGCCCTTAGAATTAATTGTGCAAGTGTACGATATAGAAACAAACAAGGTTCACTCCAAGTAAGAAAAATCAAACAAAGAGTGAGTCTTAGTCTATATGCAATGAATCACGTACCTTGTCCCACGCACTCTTCAACAGTAAATTTAAAGTAATTGAAAGACACGTGCCTATAATGCAAGATGTCTAACAATTTTTAGCAATTATCAACCAATTTCTTACTGTTGAATTAATTAACAGGAATACAGTGAAGTATACAGGAAATGAAGTATATAGGAAGCAGTATCTTGCAGAGCAGAAGCCCCTGCAAAAATTTGGTTAGAAGTGCACTCTGTTGTGCCGCGTTTCCACGGCAAAGCTTGTGGATCCGCGGCACTCCAGAGGGATCCTGGGCTCTGCTTTCTTGAGCAGAGGCCCAGGTCCACTTATATGATTCTTCTGTGCAAATATTTCTGAATCTTCAACCTGTACCTGCAACAGAGAAGATATATCGTTTAGTTTCTCACTTTTAAAAAAAATACCGTCGCTCTCCCCGGCAACGGCGCCATTTTGATTATCAAATTGATGTGTGCGCCGTATTAGAGAATTGTCATCCCCGGCAACGGCGCCAAAAATTGATTAGACGAGAGAGGTGTACTTACTTATTATGTGTATAGAATGTATTTGATGTACCCTTTCTTGTCTCCGCTATAGCACAAGGCTATACCGAGTCGGATCTCAGGGAGAGCTCGCGATAGAAGCTTTAAACGTTAGGTTGTGAAGTGATAAAACTAGTAGTCTTCTCTTGATTATAAACTTAGTGATGCAAAAGAAACTAAAAGAAGATGGATATGTTCATGTGGAAGTCGTTGGAAAAGAAATCAAGAATTGGTTGTGGTATTCACAAGAAAAGAACAAGAAACTTAAAGAAAGCTATCCAAGACTAGATTACCTTGCTAGCTTGCCAAAGCTTACCAATCTCCTTGATAGCAAATGCTTTGCCTAATGTTGTCACTCCATAGGCTTAGAATTCCTCTCACGTGTTGACCTAATTACTTTCTCATTTGCAAGATGGTGGTTTAACCATCGGAGAAGAGAAGATCATACACTTGCAAGATTAACAAAAGCAATCACCCATGAGTAGTGAAGTGGCTAAGCTAGTGGTAAACTAGTACATGGAATGAAAATTAGCTACAAGAAGCCATTAGAAAAATACAAGACATGAAAGTAAATTGCAAGAAGTAAACAAAGCAATAAGGAAAGCAATTAAAGAATGCAAGAAACTAGAATCAAACTCAAGTAGAGGAATGGAGGATGGATCAATCCTTGCATAGCTTCAAGTTGTCACCCTTGATTACACAAGCTCTCTCCCTCACAATCACTCTCTTTTGTAATGAAATCTAGGGATAGAGAAGAGAGATCTAAAGAAAGAAAACTAGAGAAAAACAACTAAAAATTACAAACCCTAAACTAATCTCCTCTCTTCTCTGATCAGTTTTTGTACGCAGGTCTTCATGGAGTATTTATAGCATGGATGAGAACCTTCGAGAGCCTAGTTTGTTGGCGCAAAATCTGAGATCCAACGGCCCGGATTTTGCGGTGGGGGCGCGGCATGGCGCGGCACTTTGGAGTCCGTTGGCTAACAACTTTCTGGTGGAGATTAGTTACAAGGTTGTTAGCCACGTGGTATATCTAGAATCTTCGTTTGTTGCGCGGATTTCTCTGGATCTGGATTTGAATTTGGCTTTATCTTTAATCGTGATTAATCACTTAATTAGTGTTAATTAAGTGATTATTTGGATATCTCTCCATTAAGCATGTACCTGCAAATATGTAGAGAAGAGGAGTAAAAATCACATATTTATTTGTAATATGCATGGGAGTTATGATGTAAAATATGCACTTTTGTGTATTAATCACTTGGCCCAGTCGACTGTCCCAGTCGACTGGCCCAACCTGGCAGACAGCAAAAATAGGTCAGGTTGGAACGCATTTTTGAGGTCTAAAACGTTCGAATTTGGAAATAAGTATATAGGAGGAAGTTGTAGATATTGAAGTCTACTTTCTAATGCAACTTAAATCAAATCAATATCAATTTATATGAGAAAGTTATCAATAAAACACTGACAGGTATCAAAACAGAAACTGTAACTTATTTTCAGAACAAAGACAGATTTCAACCAAATATTTGACAACTTTAAAATTAGAATCAGGAAATGCTTATTAAATAAGAAATTTAGATCTAAAAGTTAACTTTGAAATACAAGTTAAATCATATTATTTGAATATAAAAATAAAAAGTTATGATAATAAATATAGAAGGGTGTCAAGCCTTGAAATCCAAAACCGATTCAATCAAAAACCAAACATGTATTTTTATCAAACATGATTTTCCAAACATGAATAGAAATATCAAAATAAGTTTATCTTGAAGGTTAACGCATGTATGTATAGAAAGAAATCATCTACTATACATATAGAATATGAAAACTTGTTTTGATCAAACTATTCATGAAAACCAAATATCAAAACATAAAACTTGTGTGTTGTGCACTTGAGCATATCAACTAAACTAAGCTTTACAAATGGATCTAAAAACTCTATCTAAACTAGGATACCTAAGTCTTGCTTGTAGATCTTCTATCTTCAAGTAGACTAGCTCCCAAACCGTGATCTTCCAAGTGCAAAGGTATAATCTTGAAGCTTTGGCACCGGAATCACCATGATATGCTTCCAAAACCCTTGTTGAAGCTAATCATCAAAACTAATAACCTGCTAATGATCTGAAACTTAGAAACACAAGATTATTAGTAAACATAACTACATGAGTGAGTCATCATCAAAACTAGAGTGGAAGGCCTTTGGGCCAACACCATCATCTCTCTATCACACCCTGTTTGAATTAGGACATTAAGACAAGCGAGTTGTAGAAATTATTACAGAATAAATATAGGAATGCAATAACAATTATGCAATATCTGTGTCCAATACACCCCCACATATATCTTTTGCTCGTCCTCGAGCAAAACAAAACTAAACCTAAGATTTTATTAGACCACTTTTGCTGGTCGCGTGATTGCACTGAGCATGTGTAACAAGCCTTTAAATCTCTAGGTTACCCCTAGAGGAGGAGTTGTAGTCTCTTGAGGGTTTTCAGTGGATTACACTCTCAAAATCCATAAAGAAAAGAAATAAATTGTTAATATTTTTGAAAATGCATTTTGAAAGGAAGAGAAAATATTTGAAGTGTTTTTACAAGAATCTAAGCAACTTGTAAGTTATAGGAGCGCCAAACTATTCATCTCTAAACTTAGTCTCTATTCAAAGATTTGTTAACAATCAAGGTTGAAATAAAATTGTATTCTCATCTAGTCTATCATTTTACCCTAAGTATATGCATCTTGTGACCGTGAATATTTTGACTAAGAGTTCTTCAACTCTAACTCTTATGCCTTATTTTTATATATTTTTGTTGGTGATATTCCTTAGTTTTATTAGGCTTTCTAAATTGCCTATGAACGAGTCTTAGTCAGTGACTCCCAAACCGAACAATTTTAGGGCACCGGGTGAGAAAACACCTCAAGGACTTAGACTCGAGTAAAAACAAGATCACACAACTAAGGATTTTATTTCATGATAAGAACCAATTTTAGGCGTGAATAATTATGCTTTATGAGGCATAAAAACCCAGCTTAATCAGAGGATATATATATATTTCTTTTTTTATAAGGCATAAGAATCTATATTTTTTAACCCTAAGTGTGTAAGTGCATAAAGTATGCATATTTCATCAAGGTAAAAATCAAGACTAAATTACTTTTTTAATTTTTCTTCCAAACCCTATAAATCAAACAAATATTCTTATTATAACCAAGTATAAAAAATCCTAATTATGATTCTCTTATTCCTTAAAATTAACTTAATTTCTTACAAAAATCAGTCAAAGTACATTTTCCTTTTCAAAAAGTTTTTTTTTGAAAAAAAATATTTTTTTTGATGATGGAAATAAAGAGAAAAACCTATGTCAAATAAAAAGAGAACCTATGTTAGAACCCTCCCCCACGCCTGTCTCATGCATTATCTTCAATGTTCAAATGAATGCATATTTGCATTAAATAAAATGTAAAAGAGGTATATAAAAGACTCACTACAACTAACTCGGCTAGCAAAAAAATAAAAATAAAAAGACGCACAACTAAAAGAAAATACAACAAATATGTACAACTCCACATCTCCCCCATACCTAAATCTTTCTAGGTCTATTCCCTCTAGCTCGCTTCCTATCATTCCAGTGGGTTCTCTTCAAGGGACAAATTTGAGAGGTCAATTTTTTTATCATCTTTACTTTCATTCTCTCCAACTTGTTTATCACCTTCCTCCATCTCCTATTGCTCTTTTTCTCACACATTCTCCTAACAAATTCATCATTATCACACAACATAATTGGATTATCCACATTATGATTGCCTAAGAATTTGAGCTTATCCTTAAAATCACCTCAACACTTAGATCAATAATTTTCTTAGGAGGTGTGTAATGGACCAATGCATCCCTAGTTGATTCATCCGAACAAATCAATTCATCTTCAAATAATTCTTCAAAGTTTTGGTCAATTAGAGGTTCTTGAATCATATTTTCCAAAGAGTATCCATTAGATGACTCATCAAAAATGAAGATACTCAAATCAAGTTTTCTTTTTCAAAGAAAACTTTAGACTTAAGCTCCTCAATACATGTCTACTCAAAACACTCATCCTTAAACAATTCTTCAAGAAACATAAGCTCATCATCTACGCATGCATCCTCAATATTATGATCAATATGCTTCAAAGAAGTTGTGTACATTACCAAATCATCCTTAACCAATTCATCCAAAAATATTAAATCATCATCAAAGAATTGTTCAATTGGTGGCTCATGGAAAGACGGGGTGTCAAGCTCATGGATATCTCCAGCATTCTGTTCAAACTCTTTAATTTGGTTTAAGTGAAAAGATGAGAGCACATATTCAAAATTTGAGTCTACATGTGGTGTGGACTATTGTGGTATGTCCAATTGGTTCACTTGATAGCATTGATGGAACTTTTGAATTTGATGTGGAATTGGGATTGAAGCAGGTTGATTGAGATAAGTCATTATCTCATCAAAATGCTTATCTATGCGAGCACTTTTCTCAATTATCTTTTGATTGGTCTGATTGTTTTGAAGCATACACTGTTGCATGATTTTTATACTCTTCTCTAATGTGTTCTGCAAATCCTCATATTTATTATCAAATCTCCAAGATGGAAGTGATTGTTCAGTGTAGGACTAATTTGATTGATATGATTTATCTCATAAATATTGAGGATAATTTCAATCTTCCGAATTGAAGTTTGATGAATAGGGTTCGTTCGTAGGTCTTTGAAATGTGTCGAATTGGTTTTGACCTAACGAATACCCTATTGAAGGACACTGTTATGAAGGATGAGATAAATCATGACGGTGATGGCACCACATAAGAGGATGAGATGAAAGAGATAAATTAGTGGGTTGGTTGTTGTCATGAACCCCAGAGGTGAGGATGGTGGATAAGAATGAGGAAATGACCTATCCTGATAATAGTTGTAAAGATCTTGATTTAGATAGACCATGAGAGGGAAGAATTTCAAAATGATAGAAGGGGAGAGGAATGGATGAAAATTGATTTTTTTATTTTATTTTATTATTTTATTATTATTGCACATGCAGATGACTCAACCAATCAATTCAAAATAATATTTTTCTTTACCTTGAACTTTATTTGAGGTGATAAATTTTTAACCACTTATCTTTAAGAGAATAAATTCTCCCTTGTTAGACAACTCCTAACTGAGTTGGACAGATTGTGAGCTTACCGATTAAATCCGTCAAACAAGTGAATCGATTCTCCCCCAGGCTGGGCGCTTACTAATTTCAGCCACCCTTTCTTAGACAAGAAAGTTCCCCGGTTCTTTCTCTAGGCCAGGCACCGCCGCAATGACTAAGTCACCATTTCTAGACAAGAAAGCCCTCTCTCGCGAGCTTGAAAATAATCACTAGAGTATTCCCATAATTGATTCACTTAATGAGCCCGAAATCCTAGTGGTCAAGTTCTAATTGATTTTAAGTTAGTTCAAACTTGGGAAAAACTTATATGCGGTTGTGATTTTTGAGCCAAGGAATGGGTAATCACTCCTGACCTTATGTGAGGGGTGACAGCTCTTAAGATCTTTTTATGCAATATGCACTAATGCAACACAAGTCAAGTCCAATCAATTAGCACTTTCAAAATCCCACTAACAGGAAATTCGTGGATAGAGTTAGAAAATTGCCAACAATTCCGATGACTCTGAAGAAAGAAATTTTTTTAATTAATTTAGGGATGTATTTTTTTTTAGCAAGCAAGCAAGCTCCATCCTATTATGCAATTCTTCATTTGTTCGTGCAATATCCCTGCAAAAGACAATTTGGAAATTAAATCTTAGGGATAAAAAAGAAAAATAATAAAAAGAATTTTATTAAAAGATTTAAATTTCTAATTTTTTATTAATTTTTTATTTTAACATTTAAATTTTTTTAATAGAACTAGAAAAAGATTAAATGTTGATTTTAAAAAACCAAAAAATTTACAAGTCCCCGACAACGGCACCAAAAACTGTTCGCGGTTTGAAATTCATGAAGAAACTTATCGTTGTTAAACTATGTATAAGATATGAAAACCTAAACTTGCTAGACTCTTCTTAGTAAAATTGTGTAGTGGCAAGTTAAGGGTCAAATCCAGAGACTTGTTAAATCCTGTTTATTAAAAATCTAATTTTTTTTTATCTTAATCTAGTTGAGAAATCTTTAGATGAAGGTTGGAGTTTTATTCTAAAAACTAAGATCATTAAGCATAAAAAAATAAGAGAAGTAAAAAAAGTAAAAGAAGTAAAAGAGTACTAACCAATGTAAAGACGAAATGAAATAAGCGATGAAGAAAATAAGAGAGGAAGAGAGAAGAAAGATGGAACCCGAAATTAGCATTAGACTTATCGTCGCCTTGTCGTCTTCCTACTCCAAATACTGTTGAAGACAAAAGAGTTAACAAAGAAAAGAAAATATGCAATAAACTATTGATGAAATCATAGAATAAAACATGTAAGGAAAAGAGAAAATCGAATCACAAAAATAAAAGAGAGAAGTAAAAAAAAGCTTAAACTGAAACGCTGCAAGATCGGTATTGAAGAAGACTGAATTTTTATTGAAGAATCGTTGTTACAAAACTCTTAATCCCAAATTCGTATTACAACACATACCTTTTCTCTTAATTCAGCATTTACAGCCTCACCGTGCCCCTCTCTCTCTCTCACTGAATATAGGTAGTTATAGGAAAACAAAGATAAGGGATAGTATAGGGAGATAGGGGGAGCAAACACTCCCCCTAATTCAAAACTAAAGCCGCAAAATGTGGCTTTGCCCACGTTTCTGCGGCCAGATTCTCGTCGTAGGGCCAGGATTTGGGGGCTCTCATCCGTCGTTTCTTTCTTTATCCTTTTATCCTTCTGGATTTTGAATCTCTGCTCTATATTTGACGATATCTCCTTTTATCCTCAGCGAAACCGATAGGGTTTTCTTCTAATCTATTTTTCCTTTGAATTATGATGATATTATCTCATCTGATATACCCGATCTTCAGATAAGATTACTTCTAAAACCTCTGGATTTGAATCGATCCCCGTTGATTTGAAATTTTAGATTTAATTGTGTAACACCCCGTTCCTGGAATATGTACTTAGGTATGTATTCTGATTTTTCTATCATATTTCTTTGATTTAGTTTTGTATTTGTTTTTATTTTATGATTATTAATGTGGTTGTTTTGTATTAGATCTGGATTCGTAGACTCGGAGTCAGCCCAAGTCTGAACCGGGGCTCGATCCTAGTATATTACTCGATTTGGCCTTTCTGCTAGTCCGATTTGATCGATTTCAGTTTCAAATATCGTTTTCTAATATTTTATATTTTTCATGATTTTTCAGAATTTTTCAGAATTTTTCTGCAAAATCTCCAAAACCGGTGTTGGTCGGCATCGCTGACTAATTCCTGGATTTTTAGTTTTCAAATGGACTTGAATTTTCAAAAACGGCTTTCACAATACCTCTTAAAATCTTATTTTCTAACTAAAGGCATTTTTTGAGATTTTTCAGAATTTATCGAAAATCCACCGGTTTTGGTGTCAACTGGTATCGCCGGAAGATTTCAAGATTTTTAATTTTAAAACCACATTGAATTTCTTGAATCTGATTTCACTGCATATCTTAAAATAATATTTACTATTTTTGAGAATTTTTTAGGACGTTTTTGAAACAGTCGATTTTTACCCTATTAAAATAATATTTCTTTTCTTTTTCTTTCCCTCTTCCCCCTTACTGCCCCCCATGTTCCCCCATTCCCTGTAGTCACGATAGTTCTGCAGTTGCAGCCCTCACCCCATGTGGGCCATCCCATCAAACACCCCTTTCCCATCAATCTCTCTCTCCTTTTCTTTTTCCTTTTCTTTTTCTTTATATTCCTTCTTCCCTCTTATCTCCTCCCATCTCCTCTTCTCCCTTGGCTCCACCATGGCCGGCCACCTCCGGCACCACCGCCGGCGCGCCTCCCCTCCGGCCATCCTCCGGCCATCACCAAGCCACCCCACTCCACTTTTCCAACTCCTCCTACTCATCTTCAACATCATTAACAACTACTCAACTCCGCCTCCTTCTTCCTCCAAACCCATCACCATATCCACCACCACTTCACCACCATCATCACCACCGCCGCCGGCCGTCCCTAGGCTGACCAATCACCTCCCCTACACCCCCTCCCCACTTCTCCACTTCCATCAACCCCAAAAACCCCACCTCCTTCTCCAATTTCACCATAACCCATCACCACCACCTCCCTTCCTCCTCCAAAATTTACCACAACCTCCACCAATTCCACCACTCCAAACACCTCATCATCACCTCCTCCTCTTTCTCTAACTCCCCACCACCTCCAACCATCACCACAATGACCATAACCACCTCCACCATCAACCACCTCCACCTTCTTCAACAACTCAAACAACAACAACCACCCTCATAACCACCACCCCCTCTCCTCCCTGGGGGCGCGCGCGCGCAGCCCCTCCCCGGCGGTGGCCGACGGCCACCCCCTCCCTCCATTTTTCTTTCTTTCTTTCTTTCTTCCTTCTTTAATTCTTTCTTTCATTTCATTTCTTTTCTCTTTCCTTTCCCTAAATAAACACCCTTTTCTCACATTCCTAAAATACCCATCCCCTCATTCCCAATTTACTTCCCTATATTTACAACAATACCCCCTCCCCTTTTAATTCCAAATTTATTCCTAAAAATACCATATTTTCTCTCTCTCTCTCTCTCTCTCTCTCTTTCTCTCCCCCTTCCTACAACTCTCTCTCTCTCCTTTCTCTCTCCTCTCTCATTCCCTCTCTAATATTTATATAAATATTTATATTTATATATTTTAATATATATTTATGGGCTAGTGGCTTGCTCGCACCGGTTCACGGATTTCTCGGACTTTTCTCGGTATTGCGTTTCGGTATTGAGGCGAGTACAGTTTCTTTTGAGCATGCATCTATTTTATCATTATGCGAGTAGATCCCTTTTGATATTTCATGTTCTATTGCCATCGTTCCATGTCTAACAACTGTTATCCTACTTTTATACATGATATGTAAGTTGATATGTATAACACCGACACTGATATGTTACACCGGTACTTGCCATGCTCTATTTGACATATGATACCCGACACCGGTACTTGCCATGCTATGTTTGACCTATGATTCCTGACACCGGTACTTGCCATGCTATATTTGATACAGATACCCGACACCAGTACTTGCCATGCTATACTTATTACATGATATCTGACACCGATATTTGCCATGCTATATTTGACACATGATACCCGACACCGGTACTTGCCATGCTATACTTGACATATGATACCCGACACCGGTACTTGCCATGCTATATTTGACATGTTATACTTGACACCTGACACCTGTATTACCTGGCATATGCATGATTATTATATTATTACCAGACATCTGGTACTCTTGTATCTCCTGTACTCCTGTACTCATGTACTCCTGTATCTCCTGTATTCTTGTACTCTTGTATCTCCTGTACTCATACTCTTGTTAATAGCACAGTCATTCCGGCATCCGACAGAGCATGCCTGGTGTCGGGATGACGAGGATGTATCCCACAATCGTGCTAGCGTCTGACGGTTTCTGAATGAAACTAAGTGCCACACGAAGCAAAGTGCCACATCACACACGTGGTGGGGGCCACCTCTTGAATCCATGGGGGCTACCTCTAGAATCCATTCCCCACACAGAGCAAAGTGCCATACAGAGCAAAGTGCCACACCACACATGTGGTGGGGGCCACCTCTTGAATCTGTGGGGCTACCTCCTGTATCAACCCTCAGAGCAAAGTGTCACATGGAGCAAAGTGCCACACCACACACGTGGTGGGGCACCTCTTGAATCTGTGGGCGCCACCTCTTGAATTTGTAGGGCTACTTTCTCCCTCCTTCCTGTACCGCCTGGTGTTAGCGTGATAAGCATTCTCAGTGCCTATTAACACACACGCACACACACATACCTGTACAATGAAAACTCCTAGAGCATGTGTTATTTGGTCTCTCCCCTATTCGAATAATGATACCCGCGTATTGGAGTTCAGATGAGTTCTACTGGAAGTGCGGGCTCCAACGTGAAATGTCGGTGTTGTGGGACGACGGTGGGAAAGGCACAAGAATAAAATAAGAACATAAGAAACAGTAATAATATTAGGAACGTGTGATATTTGGTCTCTCCTTTGTTCAGCTCCTGGTACTCACATATCAGACCCGGGTAAGTTCTACATAGTGCGAACTCTAGTATGGACTATCGGTGATGTGAGGTGCTGGTAGGGAGGCGATTGAAATATCAAACAATACTGATTATTATTATTGGATAAATTAAAATGCAACACCTTTATATTCTCCAGTTACAGTATTATGCTCTGAGTTGACACCCTATTTTATAACACATGACCTCTGTGATACCCTGATTACTCCAGACACACTCTAGTTCTGTTACCCTGAGGGCAACTCAAGTTGTATGAACTCAAATGATGGTGACATCGGATATATGGTATATAGATGAGGGTTTTCTTGTTTAGATTATCCCCTTGACGTATCAACCCTATGAATCCATAATCTGAGCTTATACAACTAATTATGTCCATACTTATATTTATCGCGTGTTTAGTATATTTATCACATGTTTGCCATATTTTGTCGCATGCTTATGTGTACCTATGCTCTCTATACCGTTTTCCATGCATGTTTTTTGATTCTGACTTATTGATATACATGTATTTACTTGATCTCGGATTTACTGTCATTTCCTTTATGTTACTTGTCATTTCTTGTACCTGCATGCCTGGACCACATCACTTAATCATGTACATGTGTGCCTGTTATGCACGCCATCTGGCTTTATCTTATGTACTCGCTGGGGTTACTAACAACCCTGGATCCTCATGTCCAGATCCTAGGGACTGGACCGTGGCGGCTTTTCTGTACCTGATCAGTGTGACGCAGCGGGAGCGTGGATTGGCAGTTGCCTATCCGGACTCTCCTTTTTCCAGCCTCTCCTTGATCGGTTCGCGAGATTCTCATCTTACTACTCGTGAGTACTTTCCAGTATTTTATATTGTGCATCCTACTTTTGTGCTTCTTAGTGATCATATATTCTTCAGATATTATATCATGCCTTGTGATAACTGTGTAATAGTGTTATTATTGCTCGATTGTGTGTTACCACTGTGCTTCCATACTTTGATTCTTGCCTGTACTGATGCTTAGCGTATATACGTGAGGGTATCTCCGACCTGCGTATATATGTCGCAGTAACGTCTCCGTACCCGCGGGATCGGGGCGTTACAAATTAGATAGGATTCTTGCTTATCTTCTCTCTATCATACCCTGCATGAATTAGAACATTAAGACAAGTGAATTATA
The DNA here is from genome assembly GCA_038442645.1 of Agave tequilana. NCBI lineage: Eukaryota > Viridiplantae > Streptophyta > Magnoliopsida > Asparagales > Asparagaceae > Agave > Agave tequilana. The sequence goes on from JAVJIF010013771.1 coordinate 114,529, forward strand.
GGAATTATTACAGAATGAATGTAGGATGCAATAACAATTATACAATATATGTGTCCAAATACACACCACTAACTTACTAACCTTTGGGAGAATATTCCTTCACTTCAAATCAAGATATCACCTTGGAGTTGCATAAGCTTCAAGTAAGATATATAAGATAGTAAAAACTCCTGCTTGTATCAACACTTAGTCGATATTTAACATTAAACAATCAAAGTAATCCAAGCATAGAATAAGAAAATAATTGATAAGTGTTTAGCAAATAATAAAATAATACTCATCCTCATATGCCTTCAAAAGCATTTGCATAATCACAGAGCATACATATGATTCAATTAGGTATTTAAGCAAATAATTAGAAGTAGTGGAGTTTAGAGACTAGAAAGCTATGAAGAGATTTAGTTAGTCATGATTAAAGCAAAACAATGAGAATAAAATGGTTGCATAATTGAAAAACAAGTAATAAACAAAAGAGAATTGAAAAAAGAATTAAAATCTTGTATTAAATCTGTCACCTTCAAGTACAATCACTCCTTCTTTCTGTCACGCCCCGCTTCCTAAAATATGCAATAGCGGGGATGCGATGGGAATCGACTATGCACGCAAGAAAAATACCCTACATATACGCGCTAAGTCTCAGTACAGAAAAATAAATACATTATACATAAGTATTCTAGTATTAAATAAGTATAAGAATACTTGCAAAAGAGTCAGTGATAATAATAGATATGAAAACATGGGTAAATAAAGAAATAAAGATAGAATAATAAAATACCTATGAATAATATAAGTGACTAGTCTCTTATTTGTATCCCGTAAAATATCAGGTACTACAATATCTCGGAGCTCCAACCTGGGCATGCAAACCCAAAGTCATTAAAGAGCGATCTAGTGAGTAGTAAAATGAAGGAAGGAGTAATAGCATACTATAATAATATTACAGTCACGATAACATGTAATACATGATTAAATGACAGTGAATATTATAATTATACTAACAATCGGTGTATATATATTATGTCGGCATCAAAACTTTATCAATGTCTAGCATGTTATAACGGTGTTACCTCTTCAGTATTAAACTATATATGATCAAAACAATACAATGTAAATAAGAGAGTCTTTTACATATATATCAACTAACATTATATTATTATATTATTATTAAAGCGTTTATAACCATTAACATAATTTTAAGCTAAGATACATGACTTGATTATATATTATTGAAATTAATTTGTATTATTAACAGGTATCAAGTCTTAATTATTTTATATTTACTATTTATAGTAATAGTACTAGTAACATGACAATATAGTGATAATAAATACGAACATTTACACATGAAATAAACAGAAGATACATAAAATAAATAGCAGTAATCACACAACAGTGTTTGTGATTATACAGGGATACTGTGTTTACATGGAATGTATGAGTGCAGAGTATACATGTATCATAACGTGACTATAAGCATGATAATCGTGATGTTTAATATAATACACAAACAAAATATCATGCAGGAATTACATATTATTATACAATAATAACAATCATATCACTTGTTATTTTAATCAATCTCTTCCAGTCTCCCATACCACTGGCAGTTCATATCGGAGCACATACTCCAGCCAAACTCATTCGAACATGGCACACGGGTACCATTATCTGAATGAGAGATGATCAAATAACAAGTGTTTCAGATGTTACTATTATTTATACTGTTTTATTATGTTAATCGGAAACTCAATAGTTAAGAAGCTCTAATCGGGTGAGTGTCTCCATGCATTCCCGGGTTCATGGCCTTAAATAGACCCATGACTGCTTTGACCAGGGCCAGCCTGCTAAGGCAAAACAATTAATGGGAAATGGGAAGGTAGTCAGCACTACTTTGTCCCATGCAGTGGGGTCAATATGAATCCATGACATCTACCCGATAAGACCTAGTCAACCGTCAAGTCTCCCAACCCCATATTACTTTTATCATAAATAAATTATACAATGAATCAGTAATAATAATAGTGCATATAATATGAAACATGATAACAGGACATGAGCAATTCTTGTATCACTGAACAGGATAACATGAAATAGAAGATGTGAGACTTTAGAGGTGGCCCTTGTAGATGCTAGAGGTGGCATCCACGTGGCACTTAGTTTCACACATCAAATATCGATAGATAATTTTTCAGGTAACAAGAGTTTCATATCAATATAGTGATACAGGAGATGATCATGTAACTCACGTCACAGGAATACGAGAATATTAATGTAATAGTAAATCTGTAACAGGAACAATGATTCGGACAACATGAAGACAAGAACAATCAAAGCATGTATACAAGTGAATCCATGTAATAGTGATAAGAGAACATGAACTAATAGTATTTGTGCAATGGTGATACACGTATATAAAATAACAGTGTTCGGTGTAATAAAGCATCCGTGTAACGGTGATACGAGCACATAAAATAATGGTGTCAAGAGTAATAAGTGTATACATGAAATACAATGTCTAGTATACTGGAGTGTCTGGTGTACTAGATGATATAAGTACAAGTAATATCAATGTTCGTGTAACGGTGATACAAGTACATAAAATAATAGTGGTCCAGTGTAATAAAATATCCATATAGCAGTGACAGTGTCAAGGTGATATATGTAATAAGAACATGTGTCAATAGATATATATCAGTATTGTTAGAACTTATTTTGATGATAACAAATGTAATTTGTACTATTTTTGTGTATTTTTAGATATTTATTAAAAGCCTTGATCACACACAAAAAGGTCTTATTAGTAGACATGACCTTTCCTATTAGTAGACTTGACCGTTCCCATTAGTCGACTTGACCATTTTTATAGTCGACTAATACAATATCTAGTCCACTTATCAAAGTCCTGTAGTCGACTAAGTTCTGTCCTGAAAAGATATCAACTTCTGTTTCTTGACAGTTAGCAGCATTAGTCGACTTATCAACCTTTCTAGTCGACTAGTACATATTGTAGTCGACTAATAAAACCTGCTGGTCGACTAATAGTAAGTTTTAGAAACTTACATATCTGTATCATATTCTTATAGTCGACTTATCCCTTTTGTTAGTCGACTAACCAATCAAAATTGCCTACCCTAGTCGACTTACTCCCTACCCTAGTCACTTATAACAGTTTCTGACTGTTAAACAGTTATTGGTTTTCTTGTGTTTATCCAACGTTTTAATATTCAAATTTGTCATGATAACTGCCCTAACTGACCATAGATTTCAGCTATAAATAGGGATGTTATCCTACTAAAGACACCAATTCATATTATTAGTTTTCTATCCAAACTCTGTTGAAATATTCTATTTTTCAAAAAACTAGTTCTACTTTCTGTTCTTCACACAAATTCCAATCCTTTTAGTGAAGAATTCTGAGAGTCCACCTATAAGAGTCCCTATTCATGATCACATACAAATCTCAAGGCTTATAGGATTGATTGTAATCACTCAAAGAGAAGTATTGTACAAGAGCGTATTCTTGGTGTAGAAGAGAAGTTGAACAAGGTGTTGTTGTCTTCTTGGCGTAAGAAGAGTTGTACGGATCTGGCAAAGGTCGTTTGTCAAGTGGTGTACAAGGTGTTGGTTTTGGTTGAGGATAAGAAAAATCTCAAGCGGGCTGCTTGGGGACTGGATGTAGGCCACGAGGACCGAACCAAGATAAAATCTCTTGTGTTTGCGTTTGCATATTTTCTGAGATTTATTTCCTTTCTTGCAAGTTATTTTATTTAACGCTAATTATCTTTGTTCTAGTGTTGTGTTGACATAATATTTTAGATCCTACAAGTACTTGTTATAATTATTTCATTATTATTGACATAATCAATATCACACAGTAATTAAACACGATTATCTAGGTTATCATATTTAAATTATAAATTTATTTATAAATCTGAATTTTCTTTATCAACATCTTCTAATTACTTAATATATATATAGATAATTCACCAATGTTTATATTAAATCAAGAAACATGATAAATTATTATTTTATTGAATATGTTTAAAGAGCAATCAGACAAAATCTAATTACAGTGTTTTAACAATAATTACAGTTTACTAAATAATATTAATAGTGATTTACCGATAATAATGTTTTATTGAATCAAGCAATCAAGTGATTTCATTCAATACAATAAAATATAATTATAAATAAAAACAATCATATAGTTATCTCAGGATGAAGCTCTCTTTTCTACGATCACAACGGCTCAAGAATCGTCCAGATCAGATACCAGATGCTCAAGATATCGCCCAAAAACTAAATATATAAATGGATTAAATATATAATTTAAAAATGTTATAAATTTGTTTAGCTGGGGCTTTTATGAAATTTTACCTTCCTATTATGGATGCAATATTTGCAGGCTAACAGATCGCGTTTAGGTCCAATAACCCGACCCAATAGACTTAAGTGAAATAGGTTGGTGGGTCAATAGGTTATGGATTTGGGTTCATGGGTTATTGATTGAGGTGAAACCTGCGCAGAAAATGTAAAATTTAGAATTGAAAGATAGGAACGTGCTAGATTGCTTAAAATTACTGCTATAACAAGTGGCTATGCGGGTCATGATCCACAAGGAGGGACTGAGATGAAAGCATTAAGTAAGTCAAACTTTCTACGTTACTAGATAGGTTAAAGCATTTCTTCTTAGTTTTTAGAAAAGAAAAGAAAAGTGTTTAGTAGAAAAGAAGAAGAAGAAGATGATGTTGTTGGTATTTTTGGTGTGTCTCTAAACTAAGCTAAAAATAAGGAAGAATAAAAAAAAGAAGAAGTTTGTTTCTAACACAAGAAATAAAGAACTAAAGAATACTTACCTCTTCGGCACTTTCTTACCTTTGAATCTGTTGCAACGATTTATCTTGGCTTGAAGGCGATCAAAGCATAACATATAAGATCTTCCCCATTCCAAACCTTAGCTATCAAATAAGAGTGCAACCATGAAATAATATAGAAATATTATTCATCACCATAAGCCATGAATGGCACTTGCAAGGACAAGGCATATTTGAGGCCATCAGATTCTTTGGATTACAAGCACCTCAGAGAAAAGTAAAACAAAAATAAGAAGAAGATTAACATAAAATGCAACTTTCGATTAAATTGAAAAACTATGAAAGAAAGGAGAACGAATTACAATGGTGTCATTCTCAATAAAACTCTCTCTTTAACATGAATCTCTTCTCTAACTTAAGTTACTTAAAGAAAATGGAAAATTACATAAGAAGAAAAAGAAAAACCTAAGTTAAAAACTAGAAACAAAAGATAGCCTAAACTCTCTACTGGAGTGGTGCCCGTTTGCCTCTAAATTTGTAGGTATTTATATGCAGAATGGAGAGCGGAGAAGCGTCTGAAGATAGGGGACTTGAAGAGCTATAATTTGTTGGCCCAAAGGCCCATCACTCTAGTTTTGATGATGATTAACTCATGTAGTTATAGTACTAATGATCTTGTGTTTATATAGTTTAAGATATTTGATTAAGATCTTAGTAAGTGTTTAGCTTCAATAAAAGATTCGAAGTCAAGTTTTGAAGGTATCACATGTTGATTCAAGAGTTCACAAATCAAGATCGCATAAAATACTCAAGGAGGAGTCTAGCTCATGGATCAAGGTTTGGACCAAGTCAAGAAGGAGATAGAAGATTTTTAAAATAAGATTTTCGTGAAGACTTGTGTCATATTTGTAAGTGTTAAGATTTATTTTTAGATAAAATGTAAAGGATAGATTAGTTGTGGATTGCTCAAGCTCACTCACACACACACACAAAATTTATATGTGTTTTCATAAAATAGTTTTAGTTTTTGAAAACACCGTTTTGGTTTTGAGCTTCAAAATATACATCCTTGTGTTTCATGATTAGAGTTCATCAAAATAAGTTTATATGGTTTATGTGTTTTAGATTTCATCCATACATATTGTTGGTTCAAATGTTTAGAAAAACTTATTTGGTGATTCTATATCATATGTTTGAGTTTTGCATTTATCAAAACTTATTCTAGAGCTTATTGTCTAAAACATAGATATTTCATATTATATGTGTATTAGATTATATCCATACACACTAAGCTTCAAAAGTATTTAAAATATCTTGTTTTTGTATTTGGAGAAGTTTTAGAAAAATCGTTTTTCAAATTAAAGATTGATTTAGAAAAATACGGATTTTTGTTTAAGACAAAATTCTATATTACAAAAATGGTTCAAAATGTTTGTAATATGTGTTGATTTTTAATCACACATATTTGTACTTCAAAGTATTTCAATGGACTTATTTTTGTAGATTTATAGTGATTTTATGGGATTTTGTAAGAGTTTTTTAAACCAAATTTTAATCCCTAAAATTTGCTGACCTGGCCTTCTGGCGGTCGAATGGGCGGTCGACCGATGTGCACAGAACGTGCACAACCCTTTGGCTTGAGGGCCGGTCGACTGTCCAGAGAGCTTTGCTTGATCTGGCCTCGGTCGACCGGCAGGTCATGCTCAGGGCACGGTTGACCAAGCGATCGACCGGCATGCCCCAACGGTCAAAAATATGACCGTTAGCCGGTCGACCGGCCAATCGACCGACAGGTCATTTTGACCTGTAGTTTGACCCCAAACTAGTATTTGGGAGTCTGTATAAGGGGGCTGTTTTGGGCTGTTTTATACATGATTTTAAGAGAGTTTTAAAGTTAGTTTTTCCTACCTCTCTTAGGATTTTTCTCCACTTGTATTATGGCTAATACTTCTATATCAAAGAAGTGTTTTCAAGAGTGTTTTTCAAAGGAGATTTCTTGAGTTTTTTCACCACAACACTATCTTTTTTTCTCACACTAACTTGAGCTTTCCATTGTTAAATCTATCCTATAGGAGCTTTATTGTGAGAGTTGTTTTTGTGATCAAGAGAAGTGATTACTAGATTTCATCCTTGTATTGTGAGAAGTTGTAGAGGTTGTGGCCTCGGTGAAGAAGTGTTTTGTGGTGATCAAGTGAAGTGATCACCAAATGTCCCGACGTATGGTTGGAGGAGTTGTAAGAGGTGCGGCCTCGGCAAGCTAGTGTGCTTGCGTGTGTTGTTCTTGCGGGAACAAGAGAGGGACTAGTGAGCCCAAGAGTTCTAGTGTGAACTCGTTGCGTGTTGGGGCACCGAGTGATCTTGCGGGATAAAATCCTTCATAGTGTTGAAGGCGGGGACGTAGAGCAAGGGTGCGCGAACCTCGAAACAATTCTTCCATCTTTGTGATTGCTCTCTCTCTCACACTTGTATTTATATACTTGCATGCTTATCTTATTTATCTTTTTATATGCTTGATATTCTTGTGCTCAATTGATACATGCTTGGGATTATTTGCTTACACTTGTATTCAACCAAGAGAGCCATAGTGGCACTTCAACTCTTAATCTAGAGGAATCCTGAGGAGATAGTCCAGAACCCTTCACTGGGAATTCGGTTACACTCTTGTGTTATACCTTGTGTGTTAGCATAATAGATTTAGTTTGCTTAAATAGTTTTTAATTCTACATCATTTGCATTAGATTAGCTTGTATACCTATTCACCCCCCTCTAGGTGTATTTTTCACAATTTTTATGTTTATCACTCTGTCCAATTCAGATGTCTGATGAGTCATATTTAGCAATCAACATCCCGAGTTACTGCAGGATTGAATTCTTGTATTGAATTAGAAAATCTTCTAATTTGTATTCTAATTTGAATAGCTTTGAGGCTTATTTAAAGAGCTAAAATATCTCATAATCAAGTATCTTCACATCAGAGATCATAACTTAAGAGTTTTCTTTAGTTTCTCTTTCAATTTTTTTGGTAATTTTTATATTCTAGTTCTAGTTCTAGTTCTACTTCTAGTTCAAGCTTTGTAAAGAGAAGGAGGCTCTTTGTAATTGAAGGTGATAATATCAATAATAAGATTTTTTTCTTCTAATTTATCTTTATTTACTTGTTTTATTTACTTGTTTTTTCATCTACCATGCTTTCTTTAGTTTTCAATATGAGTAGCTAAACTTTTTCATGACTTACTAATCTCTCCACCACTACTTCTAATTCTAGGTTAGAATAAACTGATTGGATCATATGCATGTTTAACCCTTGGATTAGTTAAAGTTCTTGAAGGCACATGATGATGACTAATTAAATCCATATATATTAATACTTTCCAACAGTTTTTCTTATTCTATACTTAAATAGCTTTGATAGTTTAATGTTGACTCTTAGTTATTCTTCTTATTCTATACTTAAAAGGCTTTGATAGTTTAATGTTAGGTCTTGGTTAGTGATTATTTCAAATAGAGCAGTTTTTATCTTATGTATCTTGCTTAAATTGAAGGCAACTCCAAAGTCTAACTTTTATGATCTAAAGTGAAGTAAATTTTTACATAGGTTAGTAAGTTAGTGGTGGTAGATGATTAGTAGGTCATATTTCTTTAATTCTTTTCTAAAATCTTTGATTACTCTCCAAATTTCATATTCTTTTTTATACTTTTAATACTTAGTAATTGAGTTCTTTTTCTTAGAAGAATACTTAACCAGTTTAGTGTTTAAAAAGATATCAAAAAGCTTCTATCACATTTCTCCCTGTGGATTTAACCCGTATAGCCCTTGCTATCGTGGATAAATTGCAAAAGGCAGATATTTAACTGACATTCAAATAGCATCTTTCTAACTCTTAACTTTATCTCTGTTTTCCCGCAATCAAATTTTGGCGTCATTGACGGGGAGGGAACAATATTTTTTATATTTACTAATTGGTTAATTTTTCTTCTTTGTTTTAAATAAAAAATCATAAAATAATTACCCATGGCTTATCCAAATTTATTTGGGTACAATTCATTTAATAGATCAAGACCATCTTTCCATCCATCAGCCTCTTTGCCAAATTATAATGACTATCCCCACTCCACTCTATCATCTTTTACATCATATCCTATAATTTGGTGCAATTATCAAGAACCTCAAATTTGATCAAAGTTTTGAAAACCTTTTTGAAGATGAACTTACTATTTGGATGATTTGATTAGGGATACGTTGGTTAGTTATATACCTCCAAAAGATATAGTTCATTCAAGTTTTAAGGAGATATATGAGGATGAGCTCATATTTCTAAGTATTCATGTTGCACCAATAATATTGTGTGATAATGAGGATGAATTTGTAAAGAGTGGTAGAGAGAAAAAAGGGAGGAGGAAGAGGAAAGTGATGAACAAGTTGGAGAGGATGAGAGCTAAAATGATAACAAGATTGATCTCTCCAATTTCACCACTAAAGAGGACACATTGGAATGATGGAAAGAGAGTTAGAGGGAAGAGACCTAAATAGCCCTATAGGTGTACCTCTTTTACAGTTTATTTCATGCATTTCATTCATACATTGAGAACAATGCATGAGATAGGTGTTTAGGATGGTTCACTAAAATACTAACATAGGTAGATACTAACACAATTTTTCTTTTTCTTTTAAATTTTTTTTGAAAAAGAGAATAATCTTTAGTTTATTTTTAAAAGTAATTAAGTTAATTTTATGGAATAGGAAATCATAATTAGGATTTTTTAATACTTGATCAAAATAAGATTATTTGTTTGATATTTAGGTTTAGGAGAAAATTGAAAAAGTAATTTAGTCCTAATTTTTACCTTGATGAAATATGGCATATTGTATACACTTACACATTTGGGATTCAAAACAAAAACTTTTGTGTCTTAGAAAAAATATATAAAATAAACAAATCTAATTATTGATTAGCTAGGTGCTTTAGTCTAAGAAAGTCTTGGTATTTACGCGAAAGGTACTTAGGTAAGTTTGAGAAAAAAGAAAAAAAGAAAGAATATATAAATATATTATATGTATTAACACATCTAATAATCAATTAATTAGGTATTAGGGCCTCAAGAAGGCTTAATACTTACACAAAATAAAATTAGATAAGTTATACATATTAAAAAGGAAAAAAAGAAGTGCTTAAAGGGCAACAAAGTGGTAATAGTTTAAACTTCTACAAAAATCAAACTTAAATAAAAAATTATATATATTAATATACAAGGTATAAGAGTTGAAGTTAAAAATCCTGAGTCAAAAGAATTCATAATCACAAATGTGCATATGACTTAAGGTAAAGTAATAGACTAAGTGAGAACTTCAGTTTTAATCCTAATCTAGATTGATAATAAATATTTGCATCGAGATTACTTGATTTTCTCAAAAATATTTCAAATATTTTCTCTCTTTCAAAAATAGAATTTCGAAAATACTAACATTTTGCTTTTCTTTCTTTTATGGATTTTGTGGTGTAATTCAATGAAAATCCTCACGAGATAATACTCGTCCTCTAAGGGTAATCTAAAGGTTTAACGGCTTATTGCACGTGCTAAGTACAACTGTGATTCCTACGAAAGTGAGTTAGGTTAGATTAGTTTTTCTTTTTTTTTAAAGTTTTGCTTGAGGACGATATAAAGATAGGTGTAGGGCATGATTGCATCTCATTTTTGCATTGTTATCATCACATTTGCATATTTATCCTTGATTATTCTTTATTTAATATTGCTATTTAACCCTCTTTTTTATTACGGTGTGTAGTTACTTAACTAAGAAGATAAGGATACAAGAGAAGCTTCTATTTTATCCCTAATCCTACCTAAATTTAGATTTCAATTTAAATCAATTTGAAATCAAGAGGAGGAAAGAATATATCATCATTTTCACAATTCAAATTTAAAATCAAAAGATATACTTTTAGAAGATGGATGGGATAAAGCTAATTCTAATAGGGATAAGGAAGATAACTCAAATTAAATAGAGTTCAAAATCAATTCAGACTCGGATTCAGACTGTATACCTTTAAGTATTTAGATTATAACTTTCGTTTTACATATTCAAATTCGATGATTCAAAATATTACAGAAAGAAGACGTGAAGGGCTACAATCTTATGTTTACCACTTTGTCAAATTTAGATAATTATTGAGTCATATTTAGCAATCAACACGCTGAATTGCTGCAGGATTGAATTCCCATATTGAATTAGGAAACCTTCTAATTTGTATCCTATTGTGATTAGCTTTGAGGCCTATTTAAAGAGCTGAAATATCTCATAATCAAGTATCTCTACTTCAGATATCATAACTTAGGAGTTTTCTTTAGTTTCTCTTTCAAATTTCTTTTGTAATTTTTTGATTCTAGTTTTAGTTCTACTTCTACTTCTAGTTCAAGCTTTGTAAAGAGAAGGAGGCTCTTTATAATTAAAGGTGACAACATCAATCACAAGATTTTTCTTTCTAATTTATCTTTATTTTCTTGCTTTTTCATCTACCATGCTTTCTTTAGTTTTCATCATGAGTAGCTAATCTTTTTCATGACCAATTAATCTCTCCACCACTACTCTTAATTCTAGGTTAGAATAAACTGATTGGATCATATACATGTTTAACTCTTGAATTAGTTAAAGTTCTTAAAGGAACATGATGATGACAAATTAAATCCATATATGTTAATATTTTTGTGTGATTTTTCTTATTCTATGCTTAGATAGCTTTGATAGTTTAATGTTGTATCTTGGTTATTCTTCTTATTCTATACTTAGAAGACTTTGATAGTTTAATTTTACGTCTTGGTTAGTGATTATTTCAAATAGGGTTTAGTTTTAATCTTATGTATCTTACTTGAATTGAAGGCAACTCCAAGGTCTAACTTTTATAATCTATAGTGAAGTAAATTCTTGCATAGGTTAGTAAGTTAGTGGTGGTAGATGATTAAGAGGTCATATTTCTTTAACTCTTTTCTAAAATCCTAGATTACTCTCTAAATCTCACATTCTTCTTTATACTTCTAACACTTAACAATTGATTTCTTTTTCTTAGAAGAATACTTAATCAGTTTAGTGTTTAAAAAGATATCAAAAAGCTTCTATCACATTCCTCCCTGTAGATTCGACCCACATTGCCTTTGCTACTGTGGATAAATTGCTAATGGTAGAGATTTAATCAACATTCAAATAACATCCTTCTAACTCTTAACTTTATCTCTATTTTCTTGCAATCACTCGCTGAAGTTAAAATTGATAATGTGGTCAACTTCATCAAACACCATGTCATCTACTAATTTGGTGTTCCCAGGCAGATCATCCACGATAATGGTCCCCAATTTACAAGTCAATTGTTCTATCGGTTCTGCAAAAGCACCAGATTCAGAATGGGCTTCAACTGCTTAAAACCTTGCCACTAATGAGTTTGCAGAGGCGTTCAATAAGACGATCATTAAGCTCCTCAAAAAGTTCATTTCTACGAGTAAACGAGACTAGAATAAGAAGCTCAGTGAATGTCTTTGGGCTCACCAAAGGATGATCCAAACTCTTACAGGCAGTATGCCTCTCTCTAGTTTACGGGTGTGAAACAGTCATACCTCTAGAGATACAAATGCCGTCACTTCACGTTTCTTTGGCAATCAAGATGACAGAAGGAGATAATGATCAATTACGTCTCCAAGAGCTGGAAGCATTAGATGAGAAGCGACTACTAGCTCAATAGCGCATTGAGTTGTATCAAGCTAGAATCTCAAAGGCTTTCAACAAAATGGTCAAAGAGAGAGTTTTTCAGAAAGGAGATTTGGTCTTAGCCATAAGGTGACCTATGGTTATGATACATAAGACCAAGGATAAATTCCAACCTAAGTGGGAAGGATCCTTCATGGTAGAGACAATCTACTTGAACGGGGCATATCGCCTAGCAAATCCAAATGATGACCTGCTTATGATGCCGATTAATGACAAGTTCTTGAAGAAGTACTATCCGTAATCACGTTAAAACTATACCTCTGATCAAAAAGTACTGTACATAACTACGTTAACATTAAACGTCTGGTCATTAGGACAGACTTGTCTAACTGTTTCTTCGCTAAGAATCCTCTTCAACAGATAGGGAATCATTGATGATCCTCTTTAGCCTATATAATATCGGGTCCACAGGGTCGAGACAAGAAAGAGAGGCAGAATGAAAGAACTTATAGGCAGGTAGAAAGGAAAGAATCAGTCCCGTAACTGAAGAGGGTTCCGTTCAAGAGATTCCCACAAACAAGAATCAAAGAAGTCTTCTTTCGTCGCTGACCTGTTTTTATAGTTTACACTTTTGTATTGCCTCTTCTTACTGAAAAGGATGGTCTTCTCCATTGCTGAGGACAATGCACCTGGCCCTGACGGGCTTACCGGGTGTTTCTTCACCTTTTGAACATTTGGTCACGTAGATCTTCTATTTTGCCAGAAGGTTGCTTCTGACGGGCTTGTGAACAAATTGGTAAAACCCACGGTTATTGCGCTTAAATCATTTTTATGATTCCATGTCTTACTGGAGGAGCAGCAATGAAGGCGATAATAAATACAAAAGTTGTGGTCAATAAGGTAGGGATCGCCTTCCTCCGGGTGCCTCGCCTCTCGTGATTAGCCCCTCGCGTACGCTCCCGCTATGGAAATGAGTCCTTCGTTAAGCTAACAAGGGCTGACAACAGAAGCTCTGGACGGAGCCATATGATGCAGAAGTCTCACGTATGGTTCCTTGAGAAGGGAGTGGCTATCCACTGGAGCTTGGTTTTTAGGAGCCCTTGTCCTTGCTTGGGGTTGAGTTCACTCGAGTTATTCACTAGGTCCAGCCATGGAATTCGTTGGCTTCCTTCCTTATTCAGAACTGACGACTTTATTGTAGACTCTATTGTTTAGTTGGGCACTTTTAGCAAATTCCAGCATACCGCAGGAGAAAAAAACGATGGTCCCAATGGGGTTACTGAAGAGCTAGAGCTGCAAGGGGCACTAAGACTCCCTCGATCTCTCCTCTTTCCCACCCTCACACCTACGTGAATGAACAACTAAGACTGACTTTCCCTGGACACCCATCGGAAAAAAAGGGCTGAAGGCGTCGGCTTCGCTATCGCTCATAACTTGTATTGTAGTCCTCGTCTTATAGTCGGCCCTCTGTCCTGGTCCAGAGAAGGTCCACAAGAAAGGAGTGGCTCTCGCTTGGGTGGAAAGGAGTGCAATAGATGTTCCGCGAAGGTCACTGGGAGGAATACCTAGCCGGGCAGGGGAGTAGTGGGACTTGAGCTAGTGGTACTGATTAATCTCTGCTTCTTCTAGGACTCTAGTTGATATTAAGAGGTTGTCATACACGATATTAACATTGAAGGAAAAAAAAGGCAAATTTTCAATTTTAGCCTTTGTCACTCTTCTCATTTTGGAGAGTAGGTAATATTTTGAAGTCGAGCATCCTTAAATAGCGACTTTAGGAACTCTTCTTCCTGATCATTCCTTTCAATCCAAAAGGATGATGACTATTCAATATGTGATAGTGGCATATCTCCATTCATCCTTTCATGCCTGTCATTTGGCAAGTCACGATTCGGTCTCGCAACGACCTTGATCGAACCGAATTCATTAAAGAAGGTTCATGATGCATCTCAGCAGGGCCTTTCTACTGTTTCCACATTCATATCTGGATTTGTAATTAACTGCAAAGTTGATCTTCGCTATGATGAACTTAAAATAAAGCTTCGCTAGGAATCTCAACTTAATCGATAAATTCCCCCTTAGAGCTCATGTTCCATGTCTTGACTTAACGACCAGCCGAGAACAAAGATCCCGATTAGATGACACTCCAATAGAAATTTTGACTTACTTGATAAATTCCGTATGAGGTTTACTCTTAACTCTTTAATCTCCAGTAAGATTTTAGAGGTCACTATTGGAGTGTAGAAAGGTCCACTTCAAATGGCACGATCTGAAGCCTTTGGTGAATAAGTCTAAAGGAAAATATTAGCTTCTAAGCCCAATATAAGATCCTCAACAACTCATCATACTGAGAGGAATAGCATGGCTAGCCCAATTCAAATGGTAGTTAGTAAAGGCACACCAAATCCGTTGACAACTGGGGGTTTGCTAAAAATCCTAAGGGACATGATCCCATTTGATTCCTTTAGAATCCTTTACCAATTCCCCTCCATGAAATGGTGAATCCACAAAGCGAACAAGTCATGTTAAAGCTTTCACCTATGACTTTTTTGTATGTAATGGTGGCATGCCTTCAGTCGCATCCTCCTTTTTTCGATCGATCGAAGCCCAGCTTCACGGCCTGCTCAGTCAGATATTTAGGTAAACTGACTAAAATGAGTTTATCTGATGACATATCGAGCCGAACGCATCGAAGAAGGCTCGAGACGCATCTTTGCAAATCTTTTCCAGTGTTTTCCACATTCATTTCAAGATGTGACAAACGATCGATTAATATATGCTGTAAACTCTATTGAATTTTCCTCAATGTATATAAATGATTATTCCTCTCAGACAGAATTTATTTAGGAGTAATATTCTCCTATTCCCCAGGGGGATTACTTTGATCCCTAATAAATTTTAGGAGCACTGTCTCCTATATCTCGGCGGAATTCTTTAGCAATATTTTTATGGTTGTAGAGAACGGTCAATTCCATCAAAATTCCTTGCCATTCCCATCCATAGAATGGTAGTATCACGTTAAACTGGAATCATTTTCCCAACTAGATAAACTACAGAGCAAGTCTGTCACATTAACATTAGACCTATGACATCAAAATTTTCAATATATTCCCAGCGGATCGGAACTCCACCTGTCATTCTTCTCCATAAAATGACATGCGCACTCAAATTGTAAATCCCTAAGTGGAGAAGTAGTCACGATAACTTCGGACAAAATTCTTTTCTAAATTCCCCAGCAAGGAATTTGCTTTCTATCTTCCCCAGCTTGATTATCACGTTAATATCACCTCTGACAATTCTTTAAGGCATTCCCCCACAGAATTTATAGGAATGCTAATTTTCTTCTAAAAATCCTTTTAGGATTCCTTTTAACTCCCTAGCGAGTTCTTAATAGATTCCCTTTGGAGTCTCTTAATACCCTTTTTAGTCCCTAGTGGAGCCTCTAGTTGTCAAGTTAACACAATACCTTTGACAATTTCTTGTAAAAAACTCCTATAAGGAAACACTAAATTCCCCACGGAGTATCAAATCACATTCCCTAGTAGAATAACTCCTTTTGCCATTATGTCCAATCAGTCACCTCTAAATGACAAGACTCTAAGCTTGGTGGTTTCGCAATCAGTTATGTCCATGTTATCTCTAAACTGACAGATAGTCAAATTTTATCTTTTAGTCTGGTAGGGTCTACTCTTTGGCTGTTATGTCTAGTTCACTATCTTTGAACGAAAGGGCTCTGAGTCTGGTATCTCTTAGTCGGTTTTGTCCAGTTTATCACCTCTGAACCGACGGGTGCCCAGATTTCTTCCCATCTATGGTACTCAAATTGTCATGTCAAGTTTGCCACCACTAAACAGACGGGTTCATAACCTTGTTCTCCTTTCCCTCGTCAGGGCCGGGAGTTCTTACTGTCAAATTAATTAATCACCTTTGAATAGCGAATTACGAGTTTGATGTCTCTTAGTTGGGGGGTCATGTCCAGTTTGTCACCTCTGAACCAACGGGTGCCCAGATCCAACCCACCCTTGCAGCCCTACGTGGACTAGCTGTCATATTAACATTTGACCTCTGGCAGCGGCTTCAAAATTTAGAGTGTCTTAGTCTATCATGTCCAGTTTATTACCTCTGAATAGATGAGTCCCTAAAACTGAGTTCAGTTTACTTTTGTCGTTATGTCTAGTTCGTCATCTCTGAATGAAAAAATTCTAAGCTTGATGGTTTCTCAATCGGTTATATCCAGTTCATTACTCTGAATCAACAGATAGCCAAGTCTCATCCTTTAGTTCAATAGGGACTATTTTTACCGTTATACCCAGTCTATCACCTCTGAACGGTAGGGCTCTGAATTTGGTAATTCCCAATCGGTTATGTTCAGTTCGTTACCTCTAAACTGAATGATGTTCAGGTTTCATCTTCTATTCCTTTATGAACTTCTTTTGCTGTTAAGTTAGTCAAAGACCTCTGAATAGCAAGAGCTCTAAGTTTAGTGGTTTCTCAATCGGTTATGTCCAATTTATCACCTTTGAACCGACAGATAGCCAAATCTTATCCTCCCTTCCAGTGCAGACTTCCTTTCATTGTTCTGTCCATTTCGTCTCCTCTGAACGACAAAAAATTTAGAGTCTTGTAATTCCTAATCAGTTATGTCCAGTTCATCACCTCTGAACTGACGGATTTCAGATCGCACCCCAGTCCAGTAGGGACTATGTTATTGCTGA